>JAOVVF010000017.1:11513134-11523134 GCA_028565595.1 Duopalatinus emarginatus | reverse complement strand
ACATTTACATTACTGTTAACCGCACCTTAGATTCAGATTTTTTGTTGTTGTTGTTGTTGTTTTTTAATCTGTATTACAGATTCTCAAGCTTTATATGACCAGGGACATACCTGTAAAAATAAATGTCATCCTCCAGAAATGATTCAACTACCTCAAATATTAGGCATTATTATTTTTAAATTTTAACAATGACGTACAATGACGTTTTTGGATTTCACTGGTCAGTTTGCTTCAAAAAGCATTAGGTCTGGTTCTATACTACATTACGATACAATACATTATATAGTGTGTATGCCTACTTCTTTACAAATGGTTGCCTTACTTTGAGCATTGCATTTCAGATGTTTTCCCATTTTGACAATGAACATTAACTGTGAGAATACATTTCTGTACAGCTGCAAAAAAATCATGCAAATTCCAAACAAGTAAACTGTCAACGTGTCGGGACATTTGAGGTATGCAAAGACAAAGCCTGAGGCTACTCTTCACCTTTACATTCTCTCTAACATGAAATAACAGGCTAGCCTATACAGAGCAACATTGGTTGTGCATGCAAGGGTGTCCCTCAATTCTGCACAACTGTTGAGTTCTCTGAGGAACGTTTCTAGAATCAACACACAAAAAGCTATACTTCTACTACTGTTCACTTCAGCGTCTGGCAGTCACATTTAACTTGAGGCATGTATTTCTCATTTATCTCAACTCCTAAAGGCACAGGCATTATTCAAGGTAGTGTGTATAGCCTGTAGGAGACATTCTGCCAAAACATAATTTAACTAATTGTACTTTGTGGTACTCGGTAATTAACAGTCAACCTTAAACAATTTCACAATGTCATATATTGTATATTTTATTGAGTAACACATTGTGCTCTTGTGTGCAACAAAGTGTCATTTTGTCTTTTGTCAGTGCTGTCACCACCAAAGACTCTCATGTAAATATCATTATAGTCAGTCATTAGTCATTATCAGTCTAAAGTGAGAATGTACGCATTAAATGTACACAACCGAACTGCATTTTTGCACATTTTTGCACACCACCTCACTCTCACACATGCAACATAATCTGCGGTTTTGCAGTGTATATATCTCCGGACTCTAACTTGTGTACATATATATATATTATTTTATTCTATATGTATATATTTTTTAATCTTAATAATCTTATAATTTTAATTTAGGACTATTTAATTTTACTTTAGCTCTAGTGTGCCCTTCTATTACTATTTACTTACTTACCTAGTTTATACTCTGTGGACGACAGTCAAATGGCATTTCACTGCATGTTGTACCGTGTATGACTATGCATGTGACAATTAAAACTTTGAATCTTGAATCTTGAACCTCCTACCTCTCAAAAGCATGCAGATAGACAGATTCGCCAAGATAAGTTTCTCCTAGTAGTGTATTACTGTGTTTAAGTGTCCCACCCAGGGTAAAAACCTACCATCATACCCAGTGTGCTCCTGTGATAGTTTCCAGAGCCAAAGTGACTCTGATGATATACATGCATAGTTACACCTTAATGTAACGCTGGTAATTAAACACAGTAAACCTTTTAATATGTCTGTTTCTAATAAAGAATTTGATACTTGTTCCAGGATGACAGTGCCTAGGGGCTCCCCTCTTTCATCTGTATATCACTGAATATCATTGCTCCTCCTGCTTTTTCTGCTTTAAAGGCTCTGCCAGAACAATCTGTGGTTGCTCTGGGAATCTGCTTGCTTAAGAGCTTTTTGACACACCTGTCAATTTTGCACACTTGCTGGAATGCATATTCCAGAGACGTGTCCCAGAGATAGACATGTTGCTACTGAATGTCTCTGTGTTGCCTGGTTCTCTACATTTACATTTACAGCATTTGGCAGACGCTCTTATCCAGAGCGACTTACAAGGTTACTGGTATTACAGGTAGGCCAATGTAGGGTTAGGGGTCTGGCCCAAGGGCCCTTATTGGTGTGGCACAGACTAGCAGCCCAGACTGGTAATCAAACCCAGGTCTCTTACATGGGAGACAATGATGTTACTACTATACCACACCAACCAGGTCTCTAATGGACCATGAAGTGTAAATTCTCAGACAAAAGGTTTTATTGTGTTGCCTGAGGTGAAACATTATATTTAATTTAATACTTCCTGGTCTTTTTTAGTCAGAATGTTCCTAAGCAAAAAAGACTATTTGAACACAGCCTGTGATTTAAGGAAGAGGTCTGTCCCTATGTAATTTTCACAGTTATTGTCTTGTTTGTAAGCTTCTGGCTCTCCGCCATACTTTTTTTGTTTCCACCTACTTAATCCAGCCTGTTTCCTTGTCTTTTCTTAAGCGGTCTGTATTTTTATTTCCTGTGCTTCTTTGTCAGTCAGTCAGTCAGTCATTTTCTTATCCACTTAGTCTGTCAGGGTCATGGTTTGTCAAGAGCCCATCCAGAATCAGTGGGTACAAGGTGGGATTGCCTCCTGGACAAGGCGCCAATTCATCGCAGGGTACCATGTACACACATGCACCTATTCCCTCACTCATTTAATTTAGCATATGCAATTAGCACCCAGTGAAAGTGAAAACCTATGCAGATATAGAAACACCTACCAAACTACTCACAGACAAAGACCAGAGTGAGGATAGAACCCACAACCCTAGATCCCTGGAGCTACCTGCGGTGCCACCGTTTTGACCCGTGTTTCCTTGTGTGGTGTTAAATATTACATGTTCTATGTATGTATTTACTTTTATACCAGGCCTTCTACAATCTTATTCATGTTTTTTTTCTTTTAGAGGTTTAAAATGGATGCACATCAGTCCGATAGAAACTTATGTAAACATGTCAGTGATTTAACACACGTTGTAACTGTGTCACATGTTCAAATGTGAAGGAAGGACAGTGTATAAATTAGAGCTCTTTCCAGCAATTGACTGGTATGTAGATAAAAATAAATATTTACTTCCAATCCAAACCAAGCTATTCTTCTTTAGTTTTAATAAACAGGCCTAGATGACCCAGACATCTGAGATCGCCTACAGTATGTGTTATAATATTGAAGACAGCCAAGCTCAACACACAACAAAGTTTTTCACATTGTGCCACCAAAGGCTAGTCAAGTCATAACCCTCATAATAAAACTTTATAAAAGGTTATAAAATATGTGATATTAAGAGACGTGTATTCCTAGGTAGCTTTGGCATAATACACAAGTGAATAAATTAACAGAGCTGGCAGAGTTATCACAGATAGAGATTGAATGGTTAAACTAGTTTATGTTTTGAATAGTGACAAAACACACTTCATTTTATGTCACTTTTCGTTATATAACTATTAATATGTTTTGGGGATTAAACTTGATCCATTTTAAAATCACACTTTTATTTGTTTTATATAACAAATAATATATCTGCTTTGATATTTTTATATCAGCTATATTGATAATATTATCTGTTACAATATTGTCTAAACTATTAATAAACAGCTAAAAGGGGGTTACATTTAAGTCATTATGTGTTGTGTGTACTGGAGGAATGCTTTTATAATTCTGCATATAACGTATTGGCTAGGGGTTTGTCCCATTGGATGAGGATTTGGTTGGTGATTTGGACTCACACCTTAGTACCACAGTCTGTTCAGCTCATTTAAGACAATCTGGGATTAGTATTTGAGAATGAATTTATTGCTGACTTGCACAGAATGCCTTTGCAAGCTTTCTCTGACAGTTCACTAGGTCAACCTTCAGTTGGTGTCAATGATTATATTCCAGACACATTTCTGTAATTACTGATCTAAGATTTGTTGCTTTTGCAAGTCACTAACTGATGTATTCTTGATATATGGGGTCGATCAAGAATAATTCAGTGTATTTGGATAATCTCAGTATGAGCTCTTAACCATTGTGTATTGTGTATGCTTGTAAATTTTACTGCCATCTCATGTCTATAAATGTCACACAAAGTAGACTAAATAAACATTTAACAGTGAAAAACAGTGAACAGGGAGAAAATTGTTGTGGTTCCTCATGAGTATCACTGGTTGCAACAATGTTCAGGAAATATGTATATCCATAAGCATACAGCCGGTGTTTTAATTTACAACCCAGTATAAAAAAAACTTTTCACAAAATCTAGAGAACTAAAGACTAAATAAAGTCATATCTATCCACACATCCATTCCATTTTCAATAATACACACTGTAAAATACAGTGCAGCAGAATAACGATAACCTATTTTTTGGTAGTATGTGTGCTATACACAGCTCCAGAGATCTGGGGTGGTGGGTTCGATCCTTGCTCTGGTCACTGTCTGTGAGGAGTTCGGTGTGTTCCCACCGTAGGCCATGTGTGTTTTCGCTAGGTGTTCCGGTTCTCTCATGGTAGGTGAGTTGGAAATTGCCCTGGGTGTGGGTGTGTGAGTGAATGGGTGTGTATGTATGTGGTGCCCTGTAATAGTTTGGCACCCTGTCAGGGGTTGGGGATTGGTGGTGGTGGTGGTGGTGGTGGTGGTGGAACAAACATATACACACTAGTGATGTGCAGCCAGTGATTTCGAATGGGCTCTGGACAAACGACAACCCTGACAAACGAAGCAGATGTGATAATGACTGACTTTTAAGTACTGAACCTGTTCACAGCAATCTTTGGTTTATTTACATACAAAAATGCACACGGTTTTGCATTGTTTGTGATTCAGGAACGTAAAAGAATATTTTTTACTTAAATTTTGTTCAGAATATAATCACAGAATCAACTATAATTATGAATCCTGGGTCATGAATTGAACAGAATTGTGACCGGTGTGTTTCATTACAGCTCCATGTCTCCTTTTGCCTAAACAGACCATCACTGCTGACATACTGTACACCATTTACTTCTTAGCTAGACCAAAAAAAAACATTTGGTGTCTCATTTGGTTGCCTCAGATTTTTTTTCCCAGGCTTTTTCCAGTCATTTGTGCATGTTTACTACACATATTTGGAATATGAAGTCAATTTAGATGTGTTTTTGTACGCTAAAATGCTTTTTTCTTCGGTTTGATTTTCTGATAAAAGGAAACTATGCTGATTTTCTGATAACTGAGCCTGAACATGTTCTCAGGAATGCTGAGAACACGTCGCTCCTGCATCGCCATCTGCAGATGAAATGGCGCGTGGCTCCAAGCTGCAGTGCGCATGCGCATGCGCGAGTGGAACGGGGGGGCGCTCTAGTGCGCAGGAGATCGCATGTCGTGTTGGGAAAAGCGCTTTTGTTTTCCTTCTGCAGGAAAACTCCTGGAGGGTTGTTTTCAAAACAAAGCGGCTTTCTGTTAACGCCGTATGCAGCTTTCAGACAAGTTTGTATATGATGGATTGTTTTGCGCTACTTGACACGGACTTTGGGACTTTGTGCTGGGGACGCAGTTGAGGACACGGTTGAGGACACGGTTTGTCGGAGCTGCTGCAGACTGGAAGGCGGAAGGAGAAGAAGAGGAAGAGGGAATTCCGGAGGAAAGGACAGAGAAAAGCCCAGCCATGGATCACAGATACTCTGATTTTATTACACAGCGGATTTGTTCCAGCAGCAGATTTAATTTCCACCCTCGCTGTTATTCAGAGTTATTATAACACTTGGTTTTTATATATCTATATCTATCCGGCTTCTCCTATTGATGCCGTAAATAAAACTGTGAGTGAGGGAGAGAGTCAAAATGGCGGCGTCCTGGCCCATCCCCCAGGCCCTGTTCATGATCATATTGAGTACTGCTGTGGGCTTGGAGCCGTGTCCTTCAGTGTGTCTCTGTTCACAAACTCCAGACGGAACTAGACTTTTGGACTGCAGTCGGAAAACACTGTCTGATCCTCCTGCAGGAATCCCAGCATGGGTGACTCATGTGTAAGTCCCAGGCCGAGCTGAACGTCATGCTTGTTTACATGCACGAGGCTGTGGCCTGCTGTGGAGCCGTTTAGTGCTAATGCTAGTCTACAGACGAGTCTGAAAACCAGGGTTTATTTAACAACACGTCACTTTTAGTGCACTGTTTAATCTTCAGGTTGTTAACGTCTCACTTCTCAGTCTTGTCTGTGTATTAATGTGGTTTTATTATAGCTGTAAGTGATATTAAAGCCCGCCATATTCATTTCCTCCTTCCTTTCTTGTTTTTTCACCCCAGCAGTGTTTGTAACTGTTTACACAAAAGCACTACAAAACTTCCTTTTTTCCATTACTGTCAGTTTTCCATTATACTGTAGTTTGTGTCCACACCTGAGGTTTGAGTTCAGTTTAAGTCTGTGATAGTAAACCAGTTCACATTACATATCTACAGTAATGTCTGTTTTTATACCACACACTCTTTCCTTTTAATTTCACTTCTTAGTTTTAATAATTCTACTAACATTACGTCCACATAAGTTAAAACTTCAGTGATTTGGAGCAGGCTTGTGTTTAGGAAGCCAGTTGTGTGACCAGAAGGTCTCAGATTTTAACCTCACAACTGAAAAGACTCGACTGAAGTGACCTTGATTCACCTAACTGCCCCCCATGTGCTGTGGATAGGGGCTGCCCACAGCTCCGGGCATGTGTGTGTTTACTAGTGTGTATGTGCGTGTTTCACTGCACGGATGGGTTAAACCTGGAGGATAATTTCACTGCACAGTGGTCGAAAGAGTAGTTCATGTTCATGATGCTGAATTAGCATATGTTAGTATAGCTGGGTATGACCTGACATCAGCTGATGTGTCAGTTATGGTTTAATCAATAATAATAATAATAATAATAATTTGTATAGTGCCTTACACAGTCATAAGGATGCCTAAATCAGCATAAATCGGATGTGAAAAAGTTTGTATGTCAGTCCTCAATCCACCGTGTTTGTGGTTTGTGCACACCTTTGATAAGGCCAGCGGGGTAGCATTAAAGAATTGTTTTTAGATGAACGTACCTTTTAATGTAGTCTGTGTGTGGGGTACCCTGTGATGGATTTGTGCTCTGTCCAGGGGGTATTCCTACCTTGTGCCAGGTGATTCTGGGTGGGATCCGGACAAACCACATCCCTGAAGGACTAAGTGGATAATATAAGGACTGATTGACTGACTTTAAAATATTTTTTTAAAGTAGTTCCATCCAACAACTAGTATCATATCATAATATCATGCTTTTTCTCCTTTAGGATACTGCTAACATCTAATACCAATCTGTCTTTATTTCATTTCTATTATGCTTTGTCTTTAGGTCTCTGAATAATAATGAGCTCTCAGGTGTGCCTTTTCTTGGAGATGCTTCCTCAAACATCACTGTGTTGTCTCTGTAAGTATCTCTCTAATCCATTTAATCAAATTGTTACAAAATCCTGTAATTTATCCGGTGTCTCTGTCTAAGCATTATTAAGTGTTTGCTCTGTTGTTGGGTGTTCATGGATTTGCAGCCTAGTGCCACCACAGCTATCTGTAACCTGGAGTCCCACTGAGTGCCTTCAGTGACACCATTACTCTCTCAGTTTGAGGTTAGGGAAACAGTCTTGTGACTGGAATGTTGCCAGGTCGATCCCCAGTACTCACAAGACGAGAACAAAACCTGTGCAAATCAAATCTCAGTACAATTAGAATTTAATATCTTTCAACAATATTTATAGTCAGTTTTTACAATGAACTGGGTATGATTATTTATGTGTTCTAAGATCAGACTTGAGTGGGTCTCAGAACACGAGACATGTTGGTTTTAAACTGTCCGTGTGAAAATAAACACTCTTGGTTAAAAGCTCAATTTTTTACTGTTACTGTGTTTAGAGCATCGCCATGTGAATGAGCTTTTCTCTGACTCCCTTTATTACCACCACTGTTTCTCAACCCCATTCTCCCTTGTGTGTTTGACTAAGTGACTACCGTCTGGTGTGCTCATCATAATACACACAGCTGATTGGCTGAGAAGCATCACATGTGATACTGACAATGTATGCGATTGGTCAGTTAAACCTACACCTTAAATGCTAGAAAAGTGATGGCGGTTCAAATAGAATTATTAATTTCTATAATTAAAATTAATAATACTCTATATTTTACAGTTTATAGACCTTGGTTCGCTTCGCTTATTAGTGACCTCTGCCTTAGTGCATGGATAAGATAAATACAGAGGTCAGAATCCTCTGTGATAAAGCAACCACTTTATTTTCACTTTGACTCTTGTCATTTGACGTGTGAGTAACCAACCATAGGATCTGTGAGCTCGTGTATGCAGAAGATGGCAGAGTGTGTTGGACTGCTCTGTGACATAAGGAACAGTTAGAAAAGCTGGAGTGAATGGCGTCTCATGTCCCAGAGAAAACATTCACTAGCCTGGCTGGTAGCTGTCATATAAAAGAGGAGAGCTCACTAGTGGGTGGGAACTGGCAGATGACCAAATTGGGAGTAATGTGGTTAAAACAACAACAAAAAGCCATTATTTGTGGGGCAAAGCCATTTTACTGAATGAATCAGTTGTTTTCATCTGTGGAAAAAACCCTAATCTCTTCTGATAGCTTTGTCAATTAAAACAAATGCAGTGCTTAAATGATCATAGACTTGAGTGAAATGACCTAGATTTGGGACTGTCATGTTTCTCCCTTTTTGTTTGTGTGTTCAGGGTTTATAACCGAATCTCTGAAGTGGTCGCTGAACAGCTTCTGCCCTACTCAGTCCTGGAAAGTCTGGATCTGAGCTCCAACTCCATCTCCGAGCTGAAAGCTGGATCATTTCCTCCTATGCAGCTAAAATATCTGTAATTTTTTACACTTCTTTTTCTGATCTCTTTTTAAAACGTGACACCACAATCTAGCAGATTTTGTAGGCACAATTAGGGCTCTGTAATATCTGTTATTATTAAGATCCCTCTGGCATTTTGGCTTTACTCAGAATGGCTTTTATTATACTGAAATCATGGTTATATTTGTGCATATTGCATGTGCAGTTTGCTTTTGCAACGCGTTAAAACGGTTCGAGATTGTGGTATTACGTTGATAATTAAAATTATAATGGTGAATCGGTTACTATGCTATGCTTTAAAGGTTATTTTTTTATTCTGTAGTGTATTATTAGTGTGTTAATGATTTCTCTGGTCTGTGGATTCAGGAATTTGAGCAACAACAAAATCAGTTCTCTGGAACCCGACTGCTTTAACAACATCAGCTCTCTGCTAGTGCTGAAGATAAACAGGAACCGGCTATCAGTACTACCCGCTAAAATATTCACTCTGTTTCAACTGCAAATTCTGTGAGTTCTTCTTTTGTAGCAGTGAATAATCAAAGTGCCTACTAGCTTAAGATATTTGCCTTAAAAGCATCACTTTATATTAAAGCTCTCATTACATAGCGTGCCTAGTTTATTATGAGATGCTGGGATGAATATGCGCTGGTGAAATTGGTCTCTGTATTAGGGAGCTGAAACGCAACAAGATCAGAGTGGTGGACAGTTTGATCTTTAAAGAACTGAAGGCTTTGAAGTCTCTGAAGATGCAGAGGAACGGCATCACGAAGCTGATGGATGGAGCTCTGTTTGGACTTGCTGATATGGAGGAATTGTGAGTGGATTCCACACTGTACATGTCAGATTTCAGGTCATCAATCCCGATCCCATCGATAGTGTGCTGAATTCACTGCTTATCTCTTAGCCCTGCTAATGACTTAAAGAGATTAGTGCATTTGTGTTTGGACACACACACACACACCAGACCACGCTCATATTTAGCCCTCCAGGACTGAGATTGTTGAACCCTGTGCTATGCCTTGTCCCTAACTCTTGGCTTAGTGTTTATTGTTCTCGATGTATCTCTCTCTACAGAGAGCTGGAACACAACAACCTCACTGAGTTAAATAAGGGTTGGCTGTACGGCCTACACATGCTCCGTGTACTCAGACTCAGCCACAACAACATTGGTCTCGTCCGAGCCGACGCCTGGGAGTTCTGCCGCCGTCTGGAGGAACTGTAAGTCCTACCCGTGTGTGTGTGTGTGTGTGTGTGTGTGTGTGTAAGAGCATGAGTATTACCAGTTAGGTATTTCTTCTTCGCCTGAGCTC
>JAOVVF010000017.1:11496968-11510138 GCA_028565595.1 Duopalatinus emarginatus | reverse complement strand
TCCACTATGTGATGTAGAGGGTGCTGTTTGTTGCCCATGATAGACAACAGCTTCTTCTGTGACCTCCTCTCCACCACCACCATTTCTGCAGCATTACCACATATAGTGGCATTTAATTCCATACTGGGGACGTGTCACCATAATCATGCCATCTATGTCCTGTCTTGCTCAAGTGGCCGAATTTGCATTACTCCCAGAGCACTTATAGTCCCACAGCACTCTTCTATTCGCATACCAACATTTCACAAACCTTCATTTCTAGATGCAGAGTAGATAAGTGAGTTTTCACCTGAAGCTCTCTTAAATATTACATTGCAGTTTGAAGTGTGATTGATTGAAACTGCTAACACCATA
Source organism: Duopalatinus emarginatus (assembly GCA_028565595.1). Classification (NCBI taxonomy): domain Eukaryota; kingdom Metazoa; phylum Chordata; class Actinopteri; order Siluriformes; family Pimelodidae; genus Duopalatinus; species Duopalatinus emarginatus. The sequence continues at coordinate 11,509,784 of JAOVVF010000017.1, read as the reverse complement.
TTATTATTGTCTTTTGTTCCCCGCAGAGATATCCGTAACAACGACATATCTCTTGTTATTGAGGACACGGTCAGTTTGTTTGCAGGCATGAAGAAGCTCAACACACTGTAAGTTGTACATTTTTAATAAATGTATGGAATATTATGGGGTGTAGTGTGCCGCATCTTAATATTGCTGCTCACAGTGGTGTATTAAGAGAGATGTACATCTGTTAACAAGTGTGTATATTGTGTTTATATACAAGATATTTGCACTTGTCTTTGACCCCTAATTTTTCTGGGTAGGAAAACAAACTAAACGTTTTTTTGTCTGGTTGATTTTAACACCTAAATAGAATTTAGATCCAGCGAGTATAGTTATAGTAGTATATAGAGCAGTGGTGGCTCTGCGGTTCCTAATCTGAAGGCAGAATTTCCGATTTATGAGCATTGGTCAAATAGAGCATGAAAACAGAATGTTTGTTGTGTTCAAGTGTTACATTTCCTGCCCCCTAGTGGACAGGTTCACATTAAGTGTACATTTGAAGGCAGATGTGTATATGCCTCTCTGCACACAATGCACTCACATGTTCGTACTGTCATGGATGCAGAAGTTTAAACCTGCATGTCCTGGTCTGGTTCTCAGGGTACTTCAGAAGAACAACATCAGAACCATCACAGAGAAGGCATTTGAGGGTCTGAAGGAACTCGAACATCTGTATGTTTCCATTTAAATTCCCCTCCATCTGGTTTCTTTTCAAGTCATTGCTTTTATTGTATGTTCTATGTATAATATATCTGTTTTAATATTAAAAAATCATTGTCATTAGCAGTGACTTGGTGATAAATTTGAATTGTGTCTTTACAGAGATTTGAGTAAGAACCGGATCATCACTCTTCACCATGAGGCATTCTCTCACTTGAAACTCAAATCACTGTAAGTATCTCATATCTTGCCCATAGTGTGGTTATGAGCTACATGTATACATTACCTTGTAGGGTGCATGCTTTAAATTTACCGTCTGCACAGTAATAGTAGTAGTGAAATGGTGGGATGCACCAAACTGTGGTGATCAGTGTCGGAGAGGAAGCAGAGGGTCCTTTACAGAATTCTAAAAAGCTAATCGATGGCCGGCAGGAACTGGCCATCCCAAGATTTATTGCGAGATTTGATGTACGGTTGGCAAGAGCTTTGTTTGACATTGTCAGTGTCTAACATTATATGTATGATGTGGATGTAGTACTTGGATGCTTAGAAAAAGGTCAAGAGCAGAACATTTAAAGGATCTGAAAGAATGGCATTAAATTTTTATTTTTTTTTTTTTAGAAAGTATATCCATAAATCTATAAATGGACCATTTATCTACAAGCGTTCTCTTTTCATAAAGAAAGCAGTTCAAGTTTGATTGCCCTGTGTAATCAAGGCTAGTCTTCTTGATTTCTCTTTAATATAGTTCAGTTTTTCATGTCCTTAAAACTAGCCTGTCTTGTTCCCTGTCTACAGCCTGAACAGCGCAAAAAATACTAGCACTGATGTAGAACAAACACTGTAAGAACCAATAGCCTTAATGAAATTTTTTTTTTCACTCTTTTAGCCACTTGAACACCAGCGGTCTCCTCTGTGACTGCAACCTCAAGTGGCTCAGCCAGTGGCTCATTGACGGCCACTTCCAGCAGTCCTGCACCGCTGTGTGTGCATATCCCACTCACTTGGCAGGCAGGAGTGTATTTAGCATCCCTCTGGAGGAGTTTGTGTGTGGTGAGTGAGATCATGTACATCATTGCTGTACCTCTAATAGTCTAAGTTTCCTTTTAATGTGAGGAACATGGCTGTAAGTTAAAAATAATAAATATGTTATTTTTATAAAAACAATAAAAAGGATTAAGACGTCACTGTCCGTTAACTTTTAAACATTTGGTTTTCATTGACTTTCTCTTTCACATGTTGTCACTTGTCTATCATGCCAGAAAATAAAATAAATAAATAAACTCAGTTAAAGTCTGTAAAGTTTTCCTGATGAATTGCCTGTGATCAGCTGTAACGTTAAAGACTTCTTCAAGTAAACCTGAGTGAGAAAATTGAAACGTGACCTGCATAGATTTAAAGTGTGGAAATCTCAATGACTAAGACCAGACCCCTAGTTGGAAAGAAGCTAGAAATTATATGAACCACAAATAAAACTGAGCAGCAAACTCCTTGTCCCTGCTCATCTCTTCTCTCTTTCACAGATGGATTTCCACGGCCACAGACCAGTGGCAACCCCAGGACTGTGGTGGCCCTCCGCGGCACCAACGTCACTCTCAACTGCTCTGCCTTCAGCACTAGTGACTCTTCCATGAACGCCACGTGGAGAAAAGACAAAGAGTTGCAGTCTGATGCACAGGTGCAAAACTACGCCCGCTACCAGGACCGGCAGCTCATCTACACCAGCATGCTCCATCTGCTTAACGTCAACTTCACAGATGAAGGGCGCTACCAGTGCGTAATCTCCAACAACTTCAGCGCCAACTACTCCACTGAGGCCAAAGTGACGGTTAACGGTACGTTTATTCACCAAGGGGTCACATACGACTTTGCAGAGCCTGTAAAAGGAAATTGTGTGTTTAACTGCAGTGTTGGCTTTGTGACTAGTTTTTGTATTTAATTTTAGATTTGGATAATTTCTTTAGTTAGAAAAGACATGCTGTGATGTTTACACATCAAAGAGCCCCAGGCTTGCTATGAATAGACTATATGAGGTTTTATTTTCTTGCCGTGTCAATCATGGCGGAATACTTTGCTGCATCCCCTCTGGGTTTTGGTGTTGCTGTGCTACTGGCAGACAATTTTGCTTTTGTTGGTTGAGAAATAAGTTTTCTTTCCGCTTCTGTGTTTTAGATCTTTTATCTCTCTCTGGTTGTTTTCTGGACTCTTCTAATTTAATTTCCAATTTCAGTAGAGCAAAGATTATGTAGCCCTCTGGGAAGGCAGCCTGGGTGATGTGATTATTCTGTCATTCCATAATTCAGAGGTGCGAGGGGCTTTTGTGCTCAAGCAGCACTCTGAAACAAAAGAATTCAGACGCAAATAAGATTACCATAGTGCTGCAAATGAGGGACATAAAACGCATACATATGGATAGGGGTTAATGGGAACCTGGGGTATTCATGTGTTTTGTTTATTATAACAAAGCTGTGACTTGGCCTGTGTGTGTGCCATTTGGAGTGCCTAGGGTGCTGTGTAGTGTAGGCAGATTCAACTATTTTGCCTTATCCAACTGATTTCTTGCCGTAGTAAGTAGTATTTATCACCTAATCGGGTGATTTTATTTTCAGATTGTTTTGTGTTGCACCTAAAACATTCCTTGACTTTGAGTATGCACTATTACCAGAGCTGCCCTCCTTCCTGAAGACACCCATGGACCTGACGATTCGGACCGGCACCGTTGCACGCTTGGAGTGTGCGGCAGAGGGACACCCTCCCCCCCAGATTGCCTGGCAGAAGGACGGGGGTATCAACTTCCCTGCTGCCCGTGAGAGAAGGATGCACGTTATGCCCGAAGACGACACGTTTTTCATTGCCAACGTGAAAGCAGAGGACATGGGCGTGTACAGCTGCACCGCCAAAAATGAAGCAGGCAGTCTATCAGCTAATGCCACACTGACTGTGCTGGGTAAGCGCTGCTTCTTTGACCAGTAGGAGAAATGACATCACAGACGTTGTCTGTTATTGCGTCATGCTTGTGTAATAAAAACATCCAGCATTTTTAATCAGCTTCTTTGCTACCAGTTGTGTTGATTTCTTTCTATTCCTCTACCTTACAGAGACTCCATCGTTCCAGCGGCCGCTAGAGGATCGTACAGTAGCACGCGGCGAGACCGCCGTTCTTCAGTGCATAGCCCGTGGAAGCCCCGCCCCCCGCCTGAACTGGACAAAAGATGACGGCCCGTTGCTGCTGACAGAGCGTCACTTTTTTGCAGCAGCCAATCAGCTGCTTATTATCGTGGATGCAAGGTCTGCGGATGAAGGGAAATACACCTGCATTATGTCCAACACGCTGGGCACAGAGCGAGGACACATCTACCTCAGCGTCTCTTCCTCTCCCAACTGCGAGCCAGCTGGCTCTGGCTACGACCCGGATGGCTGGACTACAGTGGGCATTGTGGTGATGGTGGTCGTGTGTTGTGTGGTGGGCACGTCACTGGTTTGGGTGATAGTCATCTACCACATGAGGCGCAAAAGCGAGGACTACAGCATCACTAACACGGGTAGGTGGTTTGTTGAGCTGTGACAAGTGTGCTGGTGTATTTTCATTAAACCTTAAACATTCACACATACTCACTCTTAGACTTTCACACACACTTGAGAAAAAAAAATGTTTCTCAAGTATAAGGTGACGTTTCGCAGCGATTATTTTCACCTTTACATAGTTAATTTAGAAACAACCCTTGTTTTAAAATGGCTCATTTTTAGGCCTGTTAGAAAAGTTAATTTTTAATTTTCCCTGATTTAATGGATAAAAGCTCTGACAGCGCTTTATGCATAGTTTCAATTACAGCTAAGTGTTGAGTGTTAAAGGATAAGGCCATGAAGCCCGAGGGATGGAGCAGCTGTTCTCTGTTAATTCACACAGTACTAATAATGTTGGATTCGGTTTTAGAGGAAACTCCAAATGGGCAGATTAACTCAGGCGCAAGACCAGCCTTCAAAGCTTTAGGAAGTTATTAAAATCCCAAAAGAGATTTTACAGGAAGTATCTGTGTGTAATAATCCCAAAAGTTCATTTAGCCTTAAAGTTTAAATCAACTTGAAAATACTTTAACTTGCTAATGTTTTTCTTTATACCAGCAGCTGAAGCTTATAGTATTCTCCTGTTTTATGCTTCAGAAGAGGAGCCAGCCTCACAAGGGCACCCATGTTTTTCCACGATAATGAGATTATAAGTAATTATAGTAATACAAACATTAAAGGGATACAGAATGTTTGATATGATCTTGCTGTAAATAGGAGCCCTGGGGTGTGCATGTGAGATTTTTAAAAATATTCTTTTATATTCTCTATATAAATATAAAGAGGCAGTGGGCCTCTGTAAGTCTATTGTAAGAGATTATTTACAGACACAGAATACAGAGTCTTATTTCATATTATGCTTATGTTTCTTTATCTATGCCTAACGTCAGCGTTAAATCGATTATATGTCCTGCTCGCCATGGTGAGCGGGTCCTGTTTTATTCTAAAGGACCCAAACTGAGTCTAATATAGACTTTAGACACACGGTCTTGTGTATTAACCAGATAAATGATGAAGTCTCCTGATGATCATTGCTTTTTGTACCGAAACAGCAAAAATTTGAGAAGAAGTGTGCAAATACCTAAAGCAATTCGAATTGCACCCTGGTGGCTTGTAAATACTAAGACAGTCAGGCATAAAGTACAAAACATGTCTCAGATCAGTTTAATTCCTGTCCAGATATCCAGGTAATGTCTAGAGTATTAAAAGATGTCTTTTTCTCAGCCAGTTGAACACCAAGTAGCTTTGTGTGTCTAGGTATCCAAGGCCCTATCATTAAACATGCGTCCTGGGTGATCAGACTGCAAGTGGTCGCTGTTAAGAACAGGTGAGAATGGAGTCAAAGGAGTCTTGGTTTTTGGAGGTGGTCTGGGACTCGTATGGGTGCACTCTTTTAGCAGTGTGTATACGAATAGGCCATATTGAAGCGATCCCAATCACATGTTTATTTGCACTTGGTATGAACAGGGCTCAAGAGGGCAGGATTAAAAAAATCACAGACAAAATCAAAAATAACTCCGCAACAAGCAAACTAGCCTGATTTGTTTAGGTTTCTTTTTGGCAGCTATCCAAATGTTATTCCCAATCTTCACAGAGACATAACTTAATAAACTCATGCGTTTCAGATGAGATGAACCTGCCAGCGGACATCCCAAGTTACCTGTCATCCCAGGGCACTCTGTCTGAGCCTCAGGAAGGCTACAGTAACTCTGAAGCAGGCAGTCATCAGCAGCTCATGCCCTCCCTGACTAATGGCTACGCTCATAAAGGCACCGACGGTAAGGTGTCAGGCTCTCTGCAGGAGAGAACTGTAATTAATTTATTGTGTACAGTCACATAAACACATGTGACGTTGCTCAATAAAGTATTGCAGTGCACAAATTTCACACGGCATTCTCTACAGTTCTGAACCTTACTGTATTCCCTGAACTATAAATGACTTATTTCTATCTGTGGAGATTAGGAATAGAGTGTAGGAAAAGTGGGGTGAACATCCACTTTGTTAGGAACGCCGGTACGCCTATACTTTTATACAATTATTCTTTTATATGGCAGCAGAACAATGCATAAAATTCTACACATACAGGTCAAGAGCTTTATTTAACATTCACATTAAGCATCAGAATAGGGAACAAGTGGGATCTCTGTGACTGTGGCTGGTCCTTGGTGCCATATGGGCTCTTTAATTACAAAACAGGAATGAAGATTTAAATTAAAGGCTAAGCACCACCTAATGGACCCCCTGGTGATTTCCCACTATTTTAGATACTAAGTGAAATAATACAGGAAAAGATGACAATCCTGCACCTGTAATATGTAGACAGTAATAATTAAAATGAAAATAGCAGCTTAATTTGCTTTAAATTTGATGATTTTGATTAAATTCATGGGAAAATCAGAACTCGCTACGGAAATTCCTGACGCTGCGTGTGATGTCACTGGTGGACTATAGTGAACAACGCTAAAACACTATTAAGACTGACCTGGACTGGGAATTTCCCAGTGCAGGTTCTTCAGATTCTGATGATGTTTCTGAATTTAATAAACAGGATGGATCTGCAGTGGCAGCGGGGTTAACTGACTATCTTAAGGAAATTAAACACCCCTTTTTGCTTCACCGTGAGTGCACCTACTAGTGTTGTTGTCCACCACCTATGTCACATGCACGACACATACAACAGTTTCCTACCAGTGTGGCTAAATAAAGGCGGGGCTATGCAACTGTGATTTAAGCAGTATTTCTTAAATTTGTAAAACATAAAATATTTTTTGACTATGGATTATCACACTCTGTGTTTAGCAATTTTATATTTGGCGGTAATTAGCCTTTATGCAAATGAAGCGTGTTATTAATCGGGGCTACTTCACTATACAAGACTCCGATAAGTACAGTATCTCTGCTGCTCTCTGCATAGTTTAGATAATATGCATTTTATAATGTACTGGTAGAGATAGACAATCGGCCGATAGTTGATGTGCAGGATGCTACTTCTAACTAGCCCAATCAAGACAGTGTGGTCTAAACTGGTTTATTACCATTGAGTGGCTTCAGCAACAGCAAGACAGCAGCCTTATTGAAAGTTTCTTTAGCCATGCATGAGACCTGCTGTTTTGGTCCCAAAATCAGATAGTACAGTGTCTGTAAATGTAGATGTAGGTCATCAGTCAGCAATAGTTAGTGGGGATGATGGGACGACGGCATATTACCGTATAACAAGCCTAATGGCAAACCAGTGTAGCAATTTTAGATGCTCACTTTGTTTACCAAATATTGGATATATTCATGAAATTCCTTTGCCCTATAGGTGTATGTTATGGTGATGTTGGAGGAGAGATGGACCCAGAGACCAGTGGCATGCTGGGTAATCGTGTCGGGTCCCTGTTTGCTGGGCGCAGCAGCTTCCATCCAGGCGAGCCAAGAGACAGCCTGGTGCACATGTCCAATGGTCTGTGTAAATATGGGTTCACACAGATATGATACTGTTTACTGTTCATTTTGTCTTTTATCTGTCAGGCAGCATTGTTTCTTTAATATTCTAACATGGAAGAATGCTTGTCGTAGTTTGTTTGGTTGTTGTTGTTTTTTGTTTTGGAATCAGAAAAAGCAGCATTTGGTGCATAAAACGGATATTAACACAGTGTAATGTTACCTGAATCCCTCAGGTGGCACAGCCCCGTTGGTCATCTGCTCAGACTGTTACGACAACGCTAACATCTACTCTCGCACGCGGGACTACTGCCACTACTCGTACCTGAGTGAAGACGATGCCCTGGATGCTCAGCTGCCCAGAGACACAAGCAGAGAGGGGACGCATGGGGAAGCAGCGCTGCATGACCTGATCACCCAAGACGTTCAGGAGCCCCAGCACCATGCCTTACATCAATTCAGTAGCAAAGGTCAGAACACACACACTTGCACATTTGAAGAGCATGTATTAGAAGAGTAAACTAGGGGTAAACATTTTATATCGTATCATAGTGCCATGATGTGGTTAGAATTGTTTATTAACCATTAAATGTCGTTTTTCTATACCCTATATAGAGAATACGGCTGAATTAGTCTGTAGATAGTTCCTAGTTAAATCAAGTGCAAGAAATGCATTGTCCATGTGTGACAAGGGAACGATAGTGGACGTGCTGCCTGGGTAGGAGGGATGACGTACCGTCTCCCCTGTCAGTCACAGTGCCGCCAGCCTGTTCTGGTTGTCTGGGAGCTCATGTATGTAAATAAATATGGATAAGGCAGATTTTTATTTTACTCGGTATTTTATACTACCCTGTGACAGCTTGAGCAGCAGTTAGAAAAGATGCCACTGACTGTCTTCATATTTCTTGATGAAGCATGTGTTAGCCTCTACTATTTCTGCTTGGAAAATAAAAAAGTCATATAATAAGGAAGAGCTGGAGGGTGTGTTGGATTTGGCAGGAAACCAGTGGGACCCGATCATCTGTGCATAAAGCACAGTTTGCATAACCACGTCCTGGAGTACTGCGCGCTGCTCCTTCTGCTTTCTCAAGCTCTGTGTCTGTCTCTGCAGATATTCCATGCAGATCGTTCTGGAGTGGAGTAGACCCTCATTCCTCCGAGTTGCCTCCAGGCTCAGTGACTGTACACAACCCACCGACAGGTCCCTCTTATGGCCAGGAGGAAAGAACAGGGGGGCTAGAGGAAGCCTCGTACAGGACTAACCCTCAGGATCACAGCGATGCAAACACATAGAGCCCAGTCAACACCCGGCATTTATGCCCTGCTCAGCGTGCCCTACAATCCCACTACCTCTTCCAAGAAAACACATTTAACATTCTGTCAAAAAAAAAAAAGAAAGAAACCCAAACGTCACTCTCTTCTATGTTTACATTCTGTACCGTCCCCTCATTGGATCCTGTGTGTGCGCGCCTATCTGTGTATGTGTCTTCTGAACAACCCTTTCTAGGACACGGTGATGATCTTCCCACTGATCCCATGCAAATAATCCTCTGATTTAGGTTGAGACTGTTGAATGTAATGTTGTAAAGAGTCGCGCTGCCTTTTATCATACAGATTTTTTTTGCCCCCCACCCCGCACTACAGGGAATTTGAACTCCTATGTGTATGCCAAAGCATTAAGCCAGCCCTCTTTTATGCTGCCCAAGCTCTGAAAAAGTTATGAACCTCGTCTTTGTAGGTGTCCTTGTATAAATCAATCAATACAGACAGGTGACAAATTGAAGGAATAAGCAGGAGCTCTGAATTGGTTTGGAGGTATTTATTTTGCTGGCATGATTTGCCTTCACTTGTCCCCTTAAAATGAAATCTCACTTCAAATCAATACAACTCTTTTGTCCTACTCTGGACAACAATATCCGTAATAATTAGTATGTAAATCATATGCTATTGCCTTCGCTGCCACCAGGTCTCAACCTCAACCCATGAGGGAATATCGGTTGGAAAAATGGTGTCCAGCAGAGTTCCAGGGAGTTGTTGAATCAATGCCAAGGCACGTTGAAGGTGTTCTGGTGGCATGTAGTGGTCCAACACCCTCTTAAGACACTTCCTTTAATTTGTTACCTGTCTGTATGTAGGAGGACAGCACTCAGGCAGTCGAATGCTGTCATTGAGACAAATATCCATTCTGCATTACTCTTTCCTGTTGGTTGTATCAGTAGCAGTGATGGTGGCATGTGGGGCTTTTTTCCTTTATTAGACTGGAATGTGGTTCCCTTGCTTCCTGTCCAGTATTATAAGATGAAGTTACTCTTTGTCAGATTATGTATTTGTTTTTTGTTTTTGTTTTTTTAATGCTTTTCACAAAGCCAGATATTCACCCATTCCTTTAAAAAAAAAAAAGGCACTATTGCTGACAGATGTAGAACATCCACAATGTTGACAATCGAGCTACAGCAGTCTTACAGGGTCCTCCATGTGCATAGAATCCATTTGCCGCATTTTTTAAACAAATACAATGCATTCCTCTCTTTTTTTTATTCTATTTTAATACAGTCCTCTAGCTGTTGCTCTCCCCTAAAGCCATTTCTCTTCACTACACAGAATCTGGAATCCTCAGATATATAAGCCACTGTGCTGTTAATTGTATGTATGTGTACTGTATACACAGTACTGATAATTAATTTAGACCTTCCTCCAATGCATTTTAAAGCCTGTAGGGCACTAAGTGCATGCATAAGACATGCTTTAGTGCTCTGTCTCATTCCAGATTTCATTTGTACAATCGGGCCTTGAGCCTGATTACCAGATTAAATACATCTGTAACACAGATTTAATCAGTTTTAACAGTGTGATACTGTTTAAAATGGCCACTGTGTAGCACCACTGACATCACTGACCAGTGACGACATCAGGTACTTCCATATCAGTGACCTTGTCAATATAAAGGTCTCTCGATTTGCATTTTAACTCCAAAGCCTGTGTATATGCTTATATTTTGTTTGGATTGTTATTCCTCACGTTGCAGCTTACAGAGATGTTCCACCATGAAATAAGCTGTACGTTTTGCCTATAAACAGAACAGTTCCTCTTCGTAACAGGAGGATTCATCCTCATTATTAGCACTTCGTCTGTAATACGTAGACTGATGTTTATTACAGTGTTTTCATGTTCTTTCTTTTTACCTTTCACCCACACTTGGTACAATCCTATAAATGCTGCACATCCCATAGGAGGCTAATTTGCTCCAAAGAGTGTGTGTGAGATAGTGTGTGAGTGTGAGTGTGAGAGAGCGAAAGAAGGATAGACTGAGGTAAAACTGAGGTACTCTAAAATGTAATTGTAAAATATGTGTATTGTGAAATGCACTGCAGCATTATGTCACTACAGCTGGATATAGTACGTTTTTATTCTATTTATTTAAAGTAATTATGCCATTGCTCAGTTCTCCCTATGCTACATCTTCACATAGTTTAAAAAGGTTTTCTTTTTTTTTCTTTTTTTTGGTATAATCTCAATTCTGTGAATATATGTTGAAAAACTGCTTTTGTTTTTAGCGTGCTGTCTTGATTTTTGATTTGCACATGATCCTTCATTCCACTTTACAAGTCCTAGAGCAGAGCCGTGGTGTTATCTAGTTCTTGGAACTCCTTTCCTTGTTTTAAAATCTGTTAACATTGGGGTTAATACCTGTAGAGAATATCACGGCAATTAATTGCACATTTTGCTGTGAGACATTTAGGGCAAATTAAGGAAATTCACTGTCCTATATGGAAGATGTCTAACAGTTTGATTAGTCCGATTTTACTGAGCAGCTTCTCTCAGTAGGAATGGCTCGAGAGTTTGAGCTAATGGGCTCCAATGTAGGCAGAAAGTTTGAAGTCGGTTCACAATTACACACCTGCCAATGTCTTTCTGAATTTAAACCAAAGTTCAGCAGTTAATGCTTTTGACACTTTTCCAGTGCTGCTTTTAATGTATTTTGTTTGTATTTTTTTCTATATTGTACTTGTACATTCTGTAAAGCATGTATAAAGAACTTTTTGTTGCATATTAAACAATAAAATGCTAATTCTGATATACTAAAAGTGTTTATATTTGAAAGTTAACTTTTTCTACTACGAATTGTTTAAGATGTTTAAAAGGTTTTTTTGTTTGTTTTTGGAACGTTACAGAAATGCAGCTGCTCAGTTAGCAAGCTAGCACGTTTGTAGCAGCATGACTGAATCAGGTCAAAACAAAGGAACGACAAGTAAAGTTCTGGCTGGGTTAAAAAAAAAAAAGTGGACACATTTACATCCCACTTAAACACTCTACCTGACAGATTTCATTCCAGGCTTACGGGTGAAGTGCTGTGCAGGATATTCTGGTGATGGGATCAAAGCTCCTACCTCAGTCTGCCGCTAAACCATGCTGCTCTGTCATTAATAATGCATGCGTACACTGAGTTCACTGTGAGTTTTATTACCCTCATCAACTAACATACTGCAACCTTCATATAAAACCAGTATATTTACTTATGCAAACTAATACTGCATTACAGGAAATTATATGCAGTAAATACAGTGCAATTATAACTTATTACTATGTCTTGACAGCTGTTTATTCTAGTCTCGCCATCATACAGACTTTTTTGTTCTAATGTATGAAATGCACACTGTTATGGACTCCAGGTGGTTATTTCAGTGAGAACGTAGGAGAACGTGAGTGCTCGGCTTCGAGAGGAGAGGGGATGTGCTGTGAAGGTCTTAAATTCAGCCTGTCTTTACATGTCTTTAATTAAGCGGAAGATTAAGCTAATTTACAGAGCGCCAAATGAAATCAGCAGAGGTTTGTCTGGGTGCCAGTGAAGTGCCTCATTAAGTCACTGCAAATTGAAGGATAAGGAGGTTTGGTAAGAAAAAAAGTAATATTACTGCAGTAGACCACTAGGTGGTGCTCTGGAGAGATTATTATCCAGACTCATTATTGTGGATATGATGCATGACCTCTAGAATGTGATAAATAAAATTGCTATTATTAAATAAACAAATATTCCCCTGATCAGTCCTAGCATTAAGAACCACTGAACCACTGATAGGTGAAGTAAATAATGTTGATTATCACGTTACACTGGCACCTGTCCAGGGGTGGGATATATCATG
>JAOVVF010000017.1:11464868-11482125 GCA_028565595.1 Duopalatinus emarginatus | reverse complement strand
AGGGGAGCAAACTTATCCTTGCGAGATCTTTTCTGCTCGAGTGGTCCAGAAGCATTCACTCTGTTCTCAGCTTACTGCAGTGTGAATCGCTACAGTGTCTTAATCACTATTCAGCTTTAAATTATTCATAACTAATTAACTTCATTTCGGTTTCTAATCTTGAAATAACTTGTAATATTGGTGTATTGGTTGTGTATCATCTCGTTATTGTAGACTACAAGAATAAAGAAATAGAATTGACTTCATATCACCTAATTTAGGATTTGCATACTCATTGTTTTCTCATTGTTGTAGCAGGTGGTATTTACTGGTAGATGTGGGACACTGGTAGTAATTTGTCACCTAACAGAAATAATTTCAACCACACTGAAACTAAATTACCAAGTTATCTACTTGCACCCACCCAGGGCTCTACTGACATATTCATTGTAAAGGAATTGTGGGTGTTCTCTCATATGTAGGTGTTTTTCACAAATAAGGGTTTTCCCATTTCTGAGGCGTGGTTGGCCTACATATTTAGCCTAGCATTTTTCTCATACATACAAGTGAAAAAAAGGATTTTAAGAGCTTTTCTGTTTTTTTTTTCAGATAAAACAGTGGTCAGACCAAACACAAATAAAAGTCAGCTTCTGGAAAAGCCAATTTCCTGCAGGAGACAGGATGTGGGGTGTTTTTTTTTTTTTTTTTTTGGTGCAAACATTTTTATGTGAATTCACCAACAGTGAACAAGAAGGCATGAATGTACTTTCTTTGGCCAAAATTGGGAGACTGCTTACTGGTGTTTTTCATACAGCTGTTTGGTGTACATCTAGGTTGACAGCTAGCTAAAGTCACCCCGTATTTCATCAAAATCACCCCTCAGACCTAGATTACGGTATAAAGTCATCTTATACACTCAGTTAGCTGCTACGCACATTTCTGGAGTTCAACCAGTAGATGTTTTATCATTTTTGTCTGTTAGCATGAAACAATTCTATCCACCAATATACACAAGGGTATTGTCTTCAAGTTTGATTTTTCCCTGTATGCTCGGATATTCTCTTTCGAAATATTGCAGCTCACTGTTACAGATTTTTGTATTATGTCCCCGATTGGGCTTAATGATGGCTTTAACTGCTTATGTGTTTTTATATTCATTACCTGCACAGATTACCAGCAGTCTTGTCTCTTTGAAAGCTTTCTGGGTATATATAGCTAATGGATGATGAAAGTGATTTTGTACAACCTCATGTTTGGTCAAAAGGAAAACAAGAATGTTTCTAGAGACTGAAGGCTTTTTTTTTAAATTATTACATTTGTCTCTTTTCATTTATTACAGTATATTTTAGTGATGCCAAGTCATTTCTCCAGCTGTTTAAATGGAAAATTTCAATCGTCAGGTTATTTTGTAGACTTCCATCGATGGATCGGACTGAATGAGACACGTTATGCAGTCTGTTAAAATTATAACCAACAGACAGAACCTCAGCTGGACAAAACCAACTGGCAGTGGTACAGCAGTCCATGACACAGATCCAGCATGACTTCTAACAGCGTGTAATATGAGGCAGGGCTTGCTGAATACTTGGGTACATTAATTAAAATACAGAACGAACAGCCTGACACTTTGTGTAGACTGAGTTCCATCACCAGCAAACACAGGCATTAGTGCCATAAAAGCTCACACAGTATGTGTGTGCTCATGTGTTTCTACAGCAGCACAAGCTGACAATTTGTCCTCTGTTCCCAAATCCATCTCGTTCACTGTGTTCACTTTCCTTTATTAGTGGTTTCTTCCCCTTGCCCATCCACCTTCCCCACCCTTCATCCATCCTCTTTAGATGCAAACATTCCATCTATGTGAGTCAAAGGCAAGTTCATCTGTCAGTATAGTAACTGTCTGGTTAAAGGCGGGGCACATAGTGAGAGTTTGATGCTAAACAAATATGACGCATACATTGCATTTGTATTGATGGCCTTGTTCACTGAAATACAGCACTAAATTGGATTTAAACAAGACTGCATCAGAATGATTGAATGGCGAACTTATTTTGCTTATTGCTGTGGGAAAGAGAAAATGGGTGAATATACCAGATAAATGAAGAAGACTGATTTTCCTAAAACCACGTTACAAATGGAAGTCTTCTATAGGAGATAATAGTCTGGCAATTTGTTAGGTCTTTCTCTGATTGACATTGCTCCCCTTTATCCTTGCTCTTGTTTTGAACCATGAAGGCTTGTTTCCCATACAGATTATACCTGATCTTAGATGAAACAGTAACTCAGCTGTAAATTATAAAGCTAGCATTGTTACCTTTTAATCTTTAATCACGACTTAAAAATATCACTGCAGCAAGTATTCAAATGAATATATATTTTATCTTTAGGGTAATAGCAATGGATTCTGTAAGTAATAGAGTACTTCAGAACCTGATATAGGAGAGTAATCAGGATGTTGTGGTCCGACGTGGAGTAAATGATACCACTACAAACGGTTTAATTCTTCCTAAAGTGCAGTAATTTCATAGCCATTGCATTTATTATTTATTGAAGAACATCAGATCTTAATTTCTTACCAATTTAAATTGTTACTTATCTATACGTATGGCAGATATAAACAGTAGTTCCCTCATCAGCTTTATCAGCCTTTATTTCTTTCTTGAAGGTATTTACACAAAAAAAAGGATCAGTTTTTGATGAAAGCATATAGTTACAAAGCCCACTGTCTTATAGACGTTTCCATGACAGAAAAGGTAGAACTTTGTTGCCCCTGACAGCAACAAAGCACTTAAGACTGGGGGAAAATGATGCTTTTCTTGTATTTATGTTTGGTATTAGACTTCAATTATATGGTGTGTTCACTGATCAAGTTCCTCTGAATGACTTATTATAGCGATGATAATATACATATACAGTATAATATAATATAGCATATAAATCTAAGATTTTTGTGTCAGTTTATAAGCTTATAATATGATAGATACGATTTTAAATTGGAATTTGTAAAACTGGAAATGTACTATAGGTTATGTTTCTTCATTTCTTTATAATTATAACAGTATTCACTCTGAGAATTCCTCAGTGAGAATGATTTAAAAACGATCAAAAAGCCACAAGACCCTCAACCTTAATAAATAAAAAAAACAATTCGACTTTTGTAATCAATATGGCTGCCATATCCAAATGAACCTTTCTGAAAATGCATGATTAATACTAAAAACTGCAACTCAAAAATTGCTTCAGCAAAAAAATTTAAACTTGAGCCTTTGGTTTAGGACTGGATTCTGAGATGGCCAGTCAGGTTTGGTGCATTTTTATCGCTAGGTGACCCTACAAATACTAAATAACTGTTTCTCAGCAACCGTAAGAACAATCGTGAATTTCAAAGGACAACTTGAATCACCAAATTTTGTGACTGCCATTAGCCAATTCACTTCAAGAAGCCATTTCAAAGGGTTAACATTGACCAGTCATCAATGCTACGTCTATGTTGGTGTTTTTTAACAAACAGTCAAGTATCATGTGATTTGACCACTGGGTGACTCTATTTATGAAAACATAGCATTTACATACATGTCCGTATGTTTATTTGTAGTCCAGTAACTGATTTCCCGTCATGTAGTTCAGTGTTCCAAACAACTTTGCAAATACAAGCGTATTTAAAAAATGTATATTTACTTTGCAATTGTTCACGAAGCACTCTTTTGACCAAGTCCCTGGATTTTGATGATAGCTCCTTCAAACTGGTCTACAAATACTATGTGGACTCTCTTGGTATGTTGACTTTTTTACTCTGCGTGGCTTCTATATAACAACAAGCATCTTCGGCCTTGTTCATTGCAGCTTATATTGCTGTACCTCCTTAGCCCTTACTCGGATCATCATAATATTTTGCAATCGTATACACAATACTACTCTTAAGAGTTGTAAAACTATGGTGCAGGTTGGTCTTCAGGGGGCATTTGGAAAATCTTAAATATGTAAAAATGCTATTACTTTGTTATTACACAGTTAAAGCTAAACCTCTTGTGTCATGTTACTCAGCTCTCTGTCTTGAACCATTTTGTAATTATATATTATGTCAAAAAATGTACTGCTTCTCTGTTATTTTGGCTTATTTGTTCAAAAACTACAGCTCATACATGTAAGGTCTACAGAATGTCTCAAACTATCACTCCAGCTGCCCATCCCCCTGCTGCCCCCCCTCCCCTCACATTCTCCTCTGGTCTCCTCTATTCCTGAATACAGGTCTGTATAGAACCCTCAGCAAGAAATGTACACACATGTATGTATTGAAAACTTGATGTTTAATGCCATGTTTCAGGCAGATGGGCAGGCTCTACTACAGCAGTGTTTAATTTATTTTCAGTTAGGTCCAGTTAGAGAAAACTGGTCTGGGACATCATAATGTCCATGATTCAAAACTATATCCTATATATTAATAGAGATTAAAATAGAAACACTTAGTTATAATTAATAATACTCAATATTTTACTGTTTATAGGCCTCGGACAATGTCTGGGTCTGGACCCGGACCACGGTCTGCCTATTAGTGACCTGTACAGTATACATTTACCTACTTTGCATACATTCACGTGCCTCATGTTTTCAAAGCTAAATGCACAGAAGTCAGGAAACGTAGGTCATATCAACACACAAATTTATGCACTGCTTAATCATGCTTGAACCCGCAATTGCCACTTGCGGCTATATTTGCATTTGATTTAGAGTTTTCTTCTCATCTTAATATTGCAGGTTCTAAAATATTATAATACTGAAAAAGAAAACCACAGCTTTTAACAGTATTATAAGCTTAGTACCCATGATTATCTAATTTGTGTACCTGTCCCAGCGGCTGTCTGTAAGTGCCTGGGAATGAGACAGCATTGCCTTGCAATACCATGCGTCATAAGAGGAGTCTGTTTGAATAACCTGACACTTAACAACCAGTTTAAAGCCATATGATGGACAGGACCAGGTTCAGTCAGAGTGAAGTGCCAGGTAGGGATTTGTGGGTATAGTTACATGTCATTTTACAGCATGTCAGGGATGAAGAGAATAAAAAAAGCATTTCGATTAAATAAGGACTTTGGTAGGGAAGATTGACAGATGAATATTTGATATAAGAGCTGGAAGGTGGGACAGATCATTTTGTTTATTTTGTGGATGTGCAAAATCTGGTCATTACTTATTTTAACTGGATCTAATTTCTGTATTGCTCTTCTACTCTTAACCACCTTCTCCTAATATCCTGGTCTGTTCATCTGGAGTCTGTTGTAACACATTCCATACACAACATATTTACAATTCACCTTTATTTTTGGGTTTTTATTACAATGACAGCAGGTGGAAACACAAAATTGGGCAATACACCAAAAAGCAATCTCAGAATTAGAATCTGACTAAAGTGGTGCAGCGTTAAAGCTCGTGTATGTGTATATGTATGTGTGTATGTGTGTGTGTGAGAGAGAGAAAGAGGGGGGGAGAGATAGATAGTATGGCTTATTCTTATGGTTGGCACAGCAACAGGCCTGGTGCCAGACCAATCCCTGTGGTTTCCTTTAATTTCCCCAGTGCTCTGCTTATTTATGCACCACCATAACCGGACAGGAGCTGAGCTCTTTGAACAGTCACCATCACCAACAAAGATCATGCTAGGAGTGTCCGTCTCTCTCTCTCTCTCTCTCTCTCTCTCTCTCTCTCTCTCACACTCTCTCTCTGTCTGTCTGTCTCCCTCTGTCTCTCTGTTTATGTGCTGACTATTATATCTGCAAACAGACGTCTACCGTAAATGAATAAATTCAGCACTAAGAGAAACTGGAAAAGCATTAGTCTTCTAACACACTCAGGGCTCGAGCGTGTGAAATTAAGGCTATATCTCATCACACTAACTGTGCATACGAATCTTACTAAATGCTCTGTGAACAGCATAAACTGTGGTTTAAAAGTCAATGTAAAGTGGTGGAAATGAATCTGTCAGAGTCTTGGTGAATAAAGTGGACTTGTTGAACAAGTTTAACAACAGAAATAACGTGTTGATTCAGTAAATAGAGAATTGTTGTGCTGTCGCGCTTGTCAGAACAAGTAAATGGTATGGAGGGCATTAATATGGCTAACGCTGTTTGATTGCTAATTGCTTTTAATAAATAAGCGGTTTTGTGCAGAATAAAGTAGTTCCTTTGTGTAAAAGTGGGCAATTAAACTCCATTTCTTCTTGAGGTATATACCGTACATGTCCTTTTTAATGTCAGTCAGTCATTATGTTATCCGCTTAGTTAATTAGGGTTGCGGTTTTCCGAAGCCCACATGGAATCACTGGGCACAAGGCAGGAGCATCCCCCTGGACAGGGCTCCAATCTATCGCAGGGTACCACATACTAAGAAACACCCTTTCACTTACACCTAAGGGCAATTTAGCCTATCCAATTTGCCTACCATGCATGTTTCTTTGGGATGTCTTGTTTTATGTGTTGAATTTCTTTGTTAGGTGTGAGGTATATGTTACTTATGTATGTGTTAGGAGGAAGGTTGTTAGAACTTCTTGACAAAAGTAATTTTGTCATATTAATATTGTTATAATAATATTGTTAATAAATTGTCCAACAGTAATAAAAAAGACATTGTGGTTACACTAAATAGTTATATATGTATGAGAATAAATGATAACCCACATTGGCATTTTAAAAGTAGCTTGATTCTGCCTGTAAAACTCAAAACTAATGCGTGGTTATAAATTGCACCTGGCTTTGGCTTAAGAATGCAGTGGACAAAACTGGCAGTCAACCATTCCCAAGGTTTAGTTCATATTTCAGTGAAGTATTTAGTTCATATTTTAGTAAATGGAATTCAATCTACTTTTCTTTTCTCCACTTTTATCATGCCAAAGTCAAATTTTTTATACTTATGTCGCTCAAATTAATACACATTACACAAAAAGAAATGGTTAGATTGCTTATTCAGGTATATGCCAGTTAGTACATGGCACACAAGATCTTAATAACATATAAAATAGGTGCAAACAACATTAGTAGGTTTGACCCTCAACACGAATACATCATGACCCAATCAGTACGGTATAATAAATAAGATGATATAAAGGGACCAGCCATACATGCTTAAAGGAAAGGAAATACTATTTCTTCATCTCACATTAACGTTTACAACACAGACTCACATACACATGTTCATGTGCACATATAAATACAGCCTGGGGATTATTCTGTATTATGTAACCGTAATATTGTAGACCTCCTGTAATCTGGATGATTGTTGCCTTAGACAGAGATAGATGATGTATCATAGTATAGATCAGTGTAGTGTTTATAATGTATACATTTATTAAAATTTGAAGATTTTATAGAAACACATAAACAAATGAACAAATATACAGATAGGGCATTTTAAGTGTTACTTAACATATCACCAGAACCTATAATATAAAAGAGAAATGTGTACATACTGCAGTTTAACGCTAAATTTTCTGGTTAGTATAATCAGTTTATAGACAAGCTATGCACTAATAAGTGCGTAAATAAGTAAATAAGTAAGTAAATAAATTATTAACTAACTAACTAACCAGTAGTACCACTACTCAGTAATACTTCAAAATACTTTCCTTTGTAAAAATCTTTGCTATGGATTTGCTTGAAAATTGGAATCGTTTTCTAAAATTGACTTTATAGTGTAGCTAATATAGTAACTGTAAGTAACTGCGCTCCATGCTCATGCTGTCAGCTTAGACACAGCGAGACACCAGTTCTTAAGGGATATGATGGTCTGGCTGTAAACACCTTACTCTGTAGAGGTTGCTATAAAAGCCAATCAGAGTGTTCTAGTTATGTCATGCAGGGTGTTTCATCAGAAATTTCATCTGGTATTGCCCCAAAACGGTTTAATCAGGCCCTGAGGGACTCTTTCAGGACAAATAACATCTTGTGTTACATTAGATTTCATCACAAAAAATGCCACTCATCAGACAGTCTGAAACTACTTAGTGTTTTAATGTAGTAAAAACTAAAACGTGGGATGTAAGGATATAAATAACTTTTTATTTCAGTTCTGTTCAACAGGTTTGTCGAAGGTAATTATGTAAATGCATTTGGCGGTTGCTTAAAATATGATATCAGGTGTGATGTTCCTAGTCAGTATGACTCAATGATCACACATGTCTAAGCTAGGCCGGGATCTTACCCTTACCTTAACTTTATATATGGATAAACTTTGCTATGTTATGCTGTGGGAGGCATTTTCCATGGATTGACTCCCTTAGAGGGAAGATGGAAAAAAAAGTCTATTTTGGCTAACCACATATATCCTATTCTGGAGCATATGTATCCGCATGGCAGTAGTCTTCTCTAGGATGATAATGTCCTCATTCCCAGAGCTTGAGTGCTTATTGAATGGTTTGATGAGGATTATAATTATGTAAATCATACCTTCACAGTCACCAGATCTTGACCCAGTTATACACCTGTGACAGATTTTGGACTGATGTGTTAGACAGCACTCTCTACCGACATCACCGAAACACCAAATGTGAGAGTATCTTTTGAAAGAAAGATGATTGTGGTGCAGTTTTGTAGTGTCAGTGCCAAAATGCACTGAAGCTGTTTAGCTCTTTACACACTGAAGTGCCAGAAAAACTCCTACGCAAAATACATAGCCTGGTGGTGGCTCCATAATGTTATGAGGTTTGTTTTACTGGCATTCCATGGGACACCACAAACTTGTAGTAATATTTTGCAGGCAATGAACACCATACTTCCTGAAGAACGACCCACAATCCTTGGTACATCTACAAATGTCTCTGAACTCTATGTGTGCCTCCTTTCTGACAAGTTACACCTGTTCCTGTCCTGCATTTATTCTGATGGTCTTGGCCTCTTCCAACAGAGCAATGGACCACCACACATGCCTAGAGATGCCAAATTATGGTTGAAGGAACACTGTATTTTTTGCAATTCCCACCCAAATCACCAGATCTCAACGTTATCAAACACATCTGGGATGCCATGCAACACAGATATCCTACAACTTGAATTACAACAGATTTGTGGGTCGTTCTTCAAGTATGTTGTTCATTGCCTGCAAAATATTACTACAAGTTTGTGGTGTCCATGCAAGTATTAGACTGGTGTACCAGTTTTTCTCGCACTTCAGTGTATATAGATACTTTATATACTTCATACAGACTTAATATACTTTAATCTATCACTCATCTTTAAGTTTCTGAGGTTTGGGTTATGTTTATATACACAGCAAATTTGCCAGTGTTAAATCTTAACTCTTACAGTGTTCATTTACTGGCAAATTTGCTTTGTATAAAATAATTCGGCTATAGTAAGGCATATAGTAAGTTAATGGAAATATTCTACAAAAAAAGGATAGAAAGATTTTGAGTTTTGTCTCTTTTTAGGGACCTAGAATTTAAAACAGCTGCCTGGCATTTGGATGAAAAAGATGCACTGCTCCATTCTGTCTCATACTCCGCATTATTCCAACCTGTTAAGTTATTATGCAGGCTAGCATATTCTAACATTTATACGATGTTGAATTTCATATTGGAACAAAATATCTCCTTGGCACACACTAAAAACCAATACTGGCTGGTGGTTTGATGCCATGGCCAACACTTTCACTGGTTTAAGTCTGCTTGGTGCATGGAGATGCAGAGATGCAGAGAAGACTTATCTGCTGTGATGGGAGAACATGGTGTGACAGCTGTAATGTCAGTACCAGGGATAAAAGAAAAGGAGAGAGTTGGAGGAGAGAGGGAGTGATAGGGAGAACATTTCACAAGGGACTTTCGGGGCTGGCAGTTTCGTACTCGTGCTAAGAATGTCTGGAATCTCTCCATGCAAGTCTGTATGTAGGTGTGCGCTTGTGTGAAAACAGAATAAAACCTGTTCGACCTGAAATGAGATGGGAGATGTCCTACATTAGTTAATAGTTATGGGATTTCAACCACATTTGTTCAACCTGTCTGGGAAGAATCGTCCCTTACTTTGGCTATGGGTAGTCCACATTAATAATTCATTCACTATTATTCAAAGAAGCGAGATATTGCTCTTTTTCTGCCATTTGATAACCCATTTGTCCATTTTGCTGACATTTAATGTTACTCTTCTGTGTTTAAAGGCCATTGAATATATCACCTGTGTCTGTGACTCACAAAGTTGCAGAATGAGCCCCCCCTGGTTAACCCTACCACTTGAACCTACCCCTCCAATTTATAGGGTTGTTCCATTTCATTTGGGGATTAAGGAGTGGTGATCATCTAGATCTCCGAATTGAACCTACATTGAAATAGTGAATGTATAGCCACTGGTGGCATAATGAGTAGTGTCCCATTTCCTAGGTAAAGATTTAAACCCTTACTGCTCCTTTCTGAAGGTCCTCTACCCAGTCGAGTGTGCACCAAATCTAGAGTTAGGGCCGGAATTTACATTGGCCCTAAGACTCCCATAATCCTCATGGATCCCCCATGATACTTAGGTGTTTACAATCACACTACTCCCTTGATACAACTCTGTGTTACTGTGTGCCTCTCCCCCATTGAGACTTCATGTGTGTGACTCATGTTTTGTTCATAACTTTAGCCAGAAAACCTGGTTCTTGAGTGGTGCGACAGAAAAGCATTCACCTGGTCGATAGATGATGGCAATTTTAAATGACACTGATGCCAAATCCGTCTGTGGCCAGGAGTCTAGAAAGCAAAAATGATTTTTTCCCTTTGGGGAGAAGAATGCCATACTCTGTCTTCCTCACCTGTCAGTCAGTGTAATACTAACAAGTCATGTTTGTCTGTGAGCTCATGGATGCAGAAGCAGGCAGGTATCGCTTTCCTCAGATCGTGATGCGCTTAACTGTAATGCAGCATGAGGTATGAAGGTTGGCTTCACACATCGAGTAAGCATGGTTGTGCCCCACTTCTTAACTGTCTTGTGAGAGCAGACAGTTAGCTAGTGGGTGACCAAAGATTTTGATTCAACTGTCCGTTCTTTGACAAAACTTTTAGCATTCAAAGCATAAGCACAAATCTGCTGATGCTATGTGAAAATGGTTGCCCAGATCTTTGTGACCGACATGGCAAATAGGATAATCATAAACAGAAGACAACTGTGAATGTAAAAGTTAAGAAATGTCATTCTGTTGTTTTCGTCTCCCTGTGTGAGTCAGTGATGTAGTGCTGGAAAATTACCTGTGCTTCTGACTCCCCATAGCGATGAACATGCTCTTCTGGAGTTGGCATTCATTTACCAACGAGATCCCAGCTGGAGCCAATGGCATTTTGATCTTTCTTTGCTTTTCTCCATTTTGCTTCATCTCTCTGCCTAAAACGTATTTATTCGCTATCATATTATGTTTGCTATATTCCTAGACAGCATATGCTGCTTGTTCCACTTCTGCTTGTCATGTTGCTTTCGGATCATGAGGAAAACATGTGCCACATACAGAACATTGTTAGGTGTGACTGTAAACAGACACTCTCAGAGGCAGGGGTGGATATGCATGCAGGTTTTAGTACGAAAAAACGTTATTCAAAAACAGGGTCAGAATGGACTTTAAACAGATTTCCTAAGGCTGGACATGGGTCACGATCAGAAATCGGAAACAGAGTCAATACCAGTAATTTAGAGAATTACAGGGTTGCCAGGAATCTAAAAACTGACCAGGACAAAAACAGGGCTTTAATGGACAGAAAGCAAGGCTAAATTAAATCAGGTGACAAATAAAAACTCAACTTATCTAAAATTCAGGGGGCTGAGATTGGGTGGTAAATATAGAATTCGAGGTGGGCACAGCCATCTTATTCTTTCACTAGGAGTCGGGGCTGGAAGTCCTAACATACCTTAGCAATAATGTGGGATTTAGCAGAACACCAGATATGTCTGAAACATGAGACTGGGACAGTGAATGAAAAAGTAGCATATGGAAAAGGTCATATCTGTGATAACTCATAGCGTGATATACGCTGCTTGTGTATGTCACAGGTTTCCTGTGATGTCTAACAAAGCGTGTCACAAAGCTTTTCAGCTTCAGGTAACACCGAGCCCAGGAGATCTTATTTCAACTGAGGCGTTCTCTCGAGTGGCCGTGTTGACCGCTGACTAGTGAGAATTGCTGGTTTGCTAGAGGATCAGGCTTAGGGCTTGAAGCTGACAGCATGAGCTGGTCATATAATTTAGCGCTGAGCTTTGTGTAAAGGTCTTATCTGTAGCACTGAGCTGTATAGATACATCTAAGAGGACTCTGGAGAGGAAAATGGCAGTTAAAGCAACTTTTGCTGCAGGCAACACGTCTCATAGTTGAGGTGAGAAAAATATACCGTTCAAACTTCAACCCAATTTCTGTTTACAGAGTGTACAAGGGCAACACGAATGACCCACAGGAGCTAGAGCCACTCTTTCCCTCTCTTCTAGTGTTCACATTGAGCCATCAGCTGCTACCGCTTGATCCAAAGTGACAGGTCACAGACATAGTCTCCAGTGCTAGCACACACACACCCTCACTCATGTTTGCTGTCTCTCTCTCTCGCACGCTCTCTCACTTTTTCTCTCGCTGTCTCTCTGTTGCACACTGGGAATTGGTGGGTGAGAACGGAGGGTGAGCGTGTGTGAGAAGCTGAGAGCGGGTGTTTTTTTTGAACTCTGCCTTTTTTCTTCATTTTTAGGGTCTGACCTGTAGTGCACTCTCATAGGTGCGATACTATAGAACGGAGTTAGATATTTATGGGAGTACTTGGTAATATGAGGTGTTCTGACTGGGGCATTGGCCATAAGCAGCTTGGTTGCCTGCACTGAGAGTGGGATCGTTAAGTTGCTGGGCCAAGTGGAGCTGGAGCTGAGAAGCAGACTAAGGTGAGTCTTGTTGTGGAGCCAGGTCCAGACTCTAATGAGCCCTCTGTGAGAAAGAATGTACAGGCTGGTAATGAAGAGGTTTGCAGTGAACAGGAAGGTGGTGAGCAAAACAGCAGTGATAGGGCAGCTGGAGAATAGGCAGGTACAACACAGGGCAACAGTAAGGAAGCTGGTGGTAAACAGGTAGGCAGGAAGCAACACAGTGGTGAAAGGATTACTGCTGAACAGCCAGACAGTGAACAGTCTTAATGATAATCATTACTAGGTGATCAGACAAGCAAGTGGAACAGGCCAGGAGCTGGAGGTAGTACAGGCCCTAACAGAGCATGCTGGGGGTAGTGTGGAGTCATTTGGTGTGGAAGGAAAGTATAGTGGGATGGATGGAGTTTCAGTAGAGTGGGGAGAAGAGTTAAAGGTGTTTTGAATCACAGGATGATGATAACTGTTCTAATATTTCAGAAATCAGTATGTAGTGGGAGATCAACAGCTCCATACCTTAAAGGAAATCATTGACTTCCTAGATGACACTTTTGGCGCTTTTTTAATGTTACAGATTTTTTATCCAGATGCTGAAAAATTCATAGCATCAGTGGCACACTTACGAAAAACCAGCAAGCTTTGATGAATCAGGTAAAAAAAAAAAAAGAGAGAGATTTCGCTTGAAGAATCACCTGGCAAAACTGAGGAGGATGGTGTCCCTTAGGAACCAATGATTATAATGAGCACTCGACAATGGCTGGTTTTCTCTTTCTACTGCTTTTGTTATGTTTACTCCTTTTAAATTTTTCTTTGATGCAAAAGCTTAGGATAGGTTGCCTAAATACTAATGATAGTAGAGACAGGATGTGACGAGCTGTACTGTATTTGGGGAGTACATCAGACAGAAAAGCATAGATGTACTTTTCTTACAAGAAGCACATAGTGATGTTGATAATGAGGCTGAGTGGAGGATGTGGTGGGAAGGGAACCCTTTTCTTAGTCATAGTTCAAATACTACTGCAGGAGTGGTAGTGATAGTGATAGTGATTTTTAACAGCAGATTGATTAATACAAAGGTCACGGATCTGGAGCAGGGTAGGATTTTAATGATACTAACAGAAATTGAAGGGACACAGAGCCTTTTGGTGATAATTTATGCTCACAATACTGTCAGGGGGAGAATACGTTTGTTATAAGGAAGATGAGGAATACATTGCAGCAGATTAAGAGAAGTCCAGTAATTGTAATGGGGGAAGACTGGAATTGCACTTTGGATTTTATGGTCGACAGACATGGGAAAGAGCCACACCCACAGTCTTCTGAGGTGTTGGAAGTGATTGTCAGTCAGTGCAAGATGGTGGACGTGTGGAAGGAGAAAAACCCAAATGTATACATGGGTCAATACATCTGAGACCAGAATAAGTGCAGCGAGGTTAGGCAGATTTTATGTAACACCAGTACACAGATGTAGAGTATTTAATGCAGGCGTCTTTCCTTCTGTTTTTTTTTTAGCTCATCATTTTATTTTATTTGATTTCATGATGTCTGAAACACAGAACGGAAGATTTTTTGGCGTTTTATTACAAAACTGCTTCAGGATGAATTTTTCATTAAACATTTTAAGATTTTTTGGGAGGCTTGGAAACTTTTTTTTTTAACAGTTTGAGTTCTTGGGAAGGTGGAAAAAACACATATTAGGAATTTCTGTCAGCTCCATAGTGCACATGCAGTTGGTACAAGCACTAGAAACAGAAGTAAGTTTAATGGAGAAAGAGGTCATTGGTAATAGCTGTACTTCTGTGAGTGAAAAGTTGAATAAACGGAGAAGGGTTTTGAGTTCCTTCCTCAGTGGACAAGAACAATGGGTGATAATTAGACACCAACAAAATGGACTCTCCAAGTGCCTTTTTCCTTCAGTCTAACACTAAAAACAAAACCACAGAAGCAAATGCATTATCTCTGTGCTTCAGATGGAACTGTTACTGCTGTCCCGGCTGCAATGAGGAAAATAGCTGCACATTTCTACATGTACTTGTATGGTGCTGACAACTGTGATTCCTCATGTAAAGAAATGTTATTAAATTACCTTTCAAAGATCACCAGGAAGTAAACTGACTTGTTTGAGGCAGATCCTGAGCTGCGGGAATGGACCACTGCTGTGCGGGAGCTCACAACTGGGCCTGGCATTGACGGCCTTCCTGCTGAATTTTATAAGCATTTCTGGGAGACTCCTGGAGAGATTTTTAAATATTGTTTTATTGAAAATAGACTGTCTGTAAGCTCTGTGTGAGCTGTATTATCACTCTTGCCAAAATCAGATGATTTGGATTTGAAATGGAGACCAATATCACTTCTATGTATTGATTATAAGATTCTTACAAATAGATTGAAAACATGCCTACACACTATAGTGCACAAAGACCAAACATATTGTATATATATAACCGCA
Organism: Duopalatinus emarginatus; assembly: GCA_028565595.1. Classification (NCBI taxonomy): domain Eukaryota; kingdom Metazoa; phylum Chordata; class Actinopteri; order Siluriformes; family Pimelodidae; genus Duopalatinus; species Duopalatinus emarginatus. Next base: position 11,466,858 of record JAOVVF010000017.1, on the reverse strand, counting down.
CCATTATGGATAATCAATTTTTGGTTCAAGATGTTATTGACTTAGGCAAAATTGTAAAGGAAAAGATGCCAAGCTGTCTAAGTGAACTTGGATCCTGCCACAGTTATCCTATAGGGGAAGGGTTCGGGTGGCCAATAATTTTTGTTCTTGTGGCCTCAATGTTGTGGCATTGCCTGATTGTTATGGAACCTCTAGACATACTCATAAAGGAAATTCAAAAGAATATTGTTAACTTTTTTTTCTGGTCAGGACAGCACTGGACTCCAGCATCCCTGCTCCATTTACCACTGCAGGAAAGGGGACAGGGCCTCATTGATCTGTTAAGCTACAAATGGTGCAAATGCTGATGTATGGAGAAGGACTGGCATGGGCTAGTAGCTTATAGCTTGTGTAATTCTACAGTGTGTGGAGGGCATGAGCTATGACAAGCATTTGTTCATGTTGTGTGCACATGAGATGGATTTGTCAACCATGTCATCTTTTTATCAGTCCGTCTTAAGAGCTTGGTGTACAGTCTAGTCATTTGATGGAGAGGTTGATGGTAGAGGTAGTTTCTGAACTCCCTTCCGTTTTCAGAGAGCTTTTGGCATGTGTCTCTCTTGGGGGCCGCCTTATTCTCCATCCATACTAATCACTGCAGCAGCTCTGGATTATCAGCAGGCCAAAGGGTCTATTCTCAAAGTTTCATGCCACAGGTGACATCGCCAGAAGCTGCCACAAAAAGAGCCTTGTATGAGATCAGTGTTAAGGTGTCACCCAGAAGGATCTTGGCTAACACAGTGGTCAGATTTGTTGGTCCCAGGCTCTTTCCCACAAGGATGCTGGATGTCCCTCTATTAACTTCCCATAGAGAAACGGACAGCTGATTTGCAGTGGTATATAATACATGGAGCCCCCACTGTTAGCAGCGAATGTGTTTTTGCGGTCATGAGGAAAGCCTCGAGCATCTGGTTTTTTTTACATTGCACTAGGCTGACTGCTATGTTCTTATTGAAACGATCATGGTTCAGTGGGTTTAGTGTAGTGTTAACTGAAAATATGTACCTGTTTGGACCAAACTATAAAGCTGCACAGAGAACGATTTTTTGTCGGGTCAGGCTGAGCCAGCTGTATGGTTGTAGAGGAGGAACAGAATGAATGGGAGTGGCACCCAAGAGGTTGTTGACATGCTGTAAGCTCTGATAGGGATCAGATTAAAAATTTAATTCATTTTTTTTAAATGACTCATAGGACTGAGGAATTTTGTTTAATCTGGGTGCAGAGGGACATTCTGTGCTCTGTTCATGAGAATAAATTCTGTTATTGTTTTTTAAATACAAAGTAAAATGTCATATTTTTATATTGTGTAGTGTATTAATAGGTAAAATAAAGTCTCAGATATCTCTGTGTGCCCTCTCTTTCTCTCTCTCTCTCTCTCTCTCTCTCCATCACTCATGTTTGCTCCCTCGCTATCAGTTTTTTTTTTACTCTGACATTGCCTTCACCATTTTTTTTCCCCTCAAATGACCTATTTCTCTTTCAACCGAACGGCATCCTTTTTGCCTCACTGAATTAGCTCTTATATCCAAGGACACGTTGTGTCGTGTGTGTGTGTGTTGCTATAGGTTACAGGCCCAGGGGTGAAGCAGAGGGCAGTGGTGCAAAAAAAGGAGGGGTCTGCGTGTGTGTACATGTTTGTGTTTGTGTGCACTTGTATGATCTTGTGTTCTTTGTTTAGAGGTAAATGCTCATGTCGTGTCTCAACCGTCACTTGTCAATTATTTATTCTCCTCGAACTGTTAAGTGTTGTTACTCATCCTTCAAGAATTCCAGCAATTGTTGCACAGCCTTCGAGATTGTCCAGTGTAGTAGTTCCGGTAGTGTGTGTATGAGGGTGTGTGAGGTTGTTAGTGTGAGGGTGGGTTGAATTCAGTAGGACAGGTTGTATATGCATCTTTGTGTGTATAGGTTTTTTATTGTCTCTTTCATTATGTGTGTGTAGGCGTCAACC
>JAOVVF010000017.1:11447996-11462532 GCA_028565595.1 Duopalatinus emarginatus | reverse complement strand
ATTATTATTATTATTATTATTATTATACAGAAAAAATGTTTCTATGTCATTAAGGAAAGCAATCTGTTAAATAAGATTTTAAAAAACAGAATGAAGGAAGAAGTGAGTGTGACAGTCCAGCCCTCCAGAAAAACTGATTCTCCAGGACACTCAGTAAAATTGATCATCTGATTTCCTAATAAAATTGCATCGCCCCAACCTGGGATGACTATTTGACAAAAAAGTGTAGTCGAACCAAATCCTGACTTTCTTTACTTTATTACTGTTTACTGCTCACTGTGGGGGTTTTCTGTCAAATAGTAAAAACCTCTTTACAACATTTCTTTATATGTGCCTAAGACTTTTACACAGTACTGTATATATGGAACATATATATAAGAAATATAAGATTGGCACCAAGACATTGAGAAAGTGCACTGTGCATTACATAGAGACGTGCAGCGGTGAAGCGTCTGGACTTGAGCAAAGTCTTCACAACCTATCAAAATCTCATTCTTGTTACACATATGCTGTTACAGAAACATATTTCTCATGGTATTTTTATGTCCTTGTCCTTTTTGAGTGGTTATACTTCTAAGAGATCATGCTGTGTAGAATACAAAGATTGTCTTCTTTTAGTAGAAAGAGTAGGCTGAGCCTCCTGATTTTTTGTATGCCTGAGTTTGTGTATGCCTATTATGTAGCTCAAGGCAAAATCGATGGACATTGAAAGGCACTGCTCATGGCAGGAGTGTGAGCTGCAAGGCAGTCAAAACCAAGAGCAGTTCTACAATTACGTCACGGAGAGATTCTAGGAGAAATACGTCATCTTAAAGGGATGAAAGGATGACTCGCCGAGGCAGGGGGTGAACGCAGGGTGAATGCAGGTGTTTATTAAAATACTAGATCAACAGTCAAGGAAACAGGCAGAAGGTGAGGCAAGGTATAAACAGGTTATCATAGAATCAGAGTTGGTTACAGACACAGAGAAAACCGGTAAAAGTTAACCTTAACAATAGCTTGATGCAGGAAACCAAATACTTTGCTAAATAATTAAAAACGGATGAGCACAATGAATATAATCATGGGAATAAAACAGGTAGGAAAACACAGCCAAAATTCGGGGGACTGAGAATGAGTGGGTAACAAAATACAGGGATTGGGTACGGCCATCTTGTCCAAGTGCTTAGACATGTTCAAATAAAGTTATCTATATATATTTTTTTTTCATTTGTGTGTGTGTGTGTGTGTGTGTGTGTGTGTGTGTGTGTGTGCGTGTGTATCTGTGTTGGACAAGTCAACATAAATATGACCTTTACTTCGATTTTATTTTTTATATTTTACCTTTCTATTGGTTTATAAAATGCTGTCCAGCACCAAACACTCTTTATTTTACAACATTACTATTAATCGCTCTTCATACAATCATTTTGTAGATGTTTTTCTTCAGGTTTCATTATTCATTTTTTTAAAATAATACAAATGTTAGTTTACAAAGGTATGCCATGGGTTTGTGTAGCTGCACTGAAGTGTTTACTAATTTAAACATTTAAACCGATATTTATCGTTTATTTTTACCAACCTATACGAATGTAGAGTATACAACTGTTCTTACATTCATGCATGTATACAGTTGTGTAGTTTATCTACACAGTTGTGGACAGATGTGTGTTTATCTACAGTGGAGGTTTGCATGCAAAGGTTTTTTTTATAATACTTTTTTTCTTTGTGTTTTATAAGATACTGTCTGAATGTGATATTGAATGCTGTATATGATAAATATGAATTTAACAAAAAAAGAGAATTATATCATTTATATAGTTTGACAGTATTTTGTTTAGGTTTGGATTTAGAGTGTAGTTCAGCCCAGCAGGCTGAAAAAAAAGTATCAAATTAAAAATATTAGGATCAAGGTAAAAAAAAAAAAACATTAGAGAGCACAAATGGGTGTAATTTGAATTTGTCCACTGCTTACCCAGCCGATGACCCCACTGCACATCACTGCTGAGTTAATGTACAGCAACTGCAATGTTACCATGTTGTCTTTGTAGAATGTAGAGATCCAAGCACGGTATTGACATCATTTTACTATTCACATATTGGATAAACAGGGCTGATACTCTTACCAATCCCTTGAATGGTTTCATGATAGCAATTCCTAGTCCTGGCGATGCTGAATCGATTTAAAATGCCCAAAATTTGATTTTAAAATGCGTTTAAGTTTTATTTTTTGCTGCTCCTACTCCAGAGTGTACTGTATATCGCATTACGTGTCCACTCGGCCGCTGTAGAAGAGGGCTTCTAGGCCACCGTACAGAAAGCTAGTTAGCCAGCTCCCTTGCTAGCAGACTAGCACACTATGACTTTAAAGTCTGTATTTATTTTCAGTTAAAAGTTCATGCACTGTGTTAGAATGAAGTCTAAGTTTACATTTGTTTTAATATATTTTGAATTATTTGTTTATTCATAAATTTTTTTTTATTTAAGAAAAAGCCAGGCAGCTAAGCTAACCTAATACTGGTCATTTATGTTAAAGAATTTTATGCACAATCCTATTTTTGGTATAAATGTAAAATGATGCAAAAAGATTTGATACAGTGTGGAACCTAAAAGTGTTGTTTTAAATGAATGTTCTATTTGTTAACATTGTCCTTTCATCTTGTCAATCACATAGTTTAAACAAAATTTATAGACCATTTGAATAGAAAAATCATTCCTGAATTGACAATCGATTCTAAATCGAATCATGACCCCAAAAATCAGAATCAAATCGCCAAACACTGAGAGATTCACACCACTAATAGTTAAGATATTTAAGATATTTGTTTCTCTTTTGTTTTGCACTTTATTTTAAGGATTTGTTTTTAAATCTTTTCACAGATATTTGACCTGCTTAGATGACCCAGCCAAGCCTATTGTTCTGTGTAATATAGTAGAAAAATGTGGTATTTAAGATGTTTATTTCAGTTTTCATGTTAAATATTTAATTAGAATAAATACATGAATAAATACATTATAGTTGCTGCTGTTACCTGCTTTTATGTGAAGTGTAACATTAATACATTTCTTTGGACTGCATTTAAATTCAATAGATTTCTGCATATTTTTCTACTCGTTATAATGTAAGATTAAATATCTAGAGGTTTCTCCTCCTGCTTATGGCTAAACTCACGTGTATCACATGCATTGTTTTGTGTAGTAACAATGCCAGATATAAAGAGAAATTTGATTTATAGAGTCAGATATGAATAGGCCTCCCTGTCTGTCCTCTGCAACAGAACAGAATTGATCTGTGTACAGCTGTATTGACAAAGAAGTAGCAGCCTAAGAGACCAGTTTCACTCCAATGTAAGTTCTGTTGCATTTGTTTTTTAAAGAAACAAGATACATGTGATACAAGCCTGATCCATCTCTTTCTCTCGTTTTGTTTCATTTAAATTTTTTAGAGATATTTTTAGACAATATGAGAAAACATGAGATCTATTGTAAAGGATGGAAAATATAATTCAGCAGATTTTACAGGCAAAAGGTTATTTTTAGATTGATACATTTTTCAAAATATTAACTCCATCATCAGTTATAGTATAAGTATATTTAAAAAAAACTTTAATGTGTATGTAAAAAGGTAGAATGTGTGTTTTTAATGCATTTCTGCATCGGATTAATGTTTACAAACGCAAGGGCAAGGTAGAAGAATATGCTGTCTTATCTTTATAGGGTTTTCTTGTATGTAAGTGATCATCATCATCATACTCCCCGTCTTCTTCTTCTTCTTTCTCTTCTTCTTCTTCTTCTTCCTCTTCTTCTTCTTCTTCTTCTTCTTCTTTATGCACAACAACCTGCTATGCACTGTTTGTTAAAAAAAGAAAAAAAAACATTAGAGAGCACAAATGGGTGTAATTTGAATTTGTGAATGTCCGCTGCTTACCCAGCCGCTGACACTACTGCACATCACTGCTGAGTTAATGCACAGCAACAGCAATGTTACCATGTTGTCTTTGTAGAATGTAGAGATCCAAGCACGGTATTGACATCATTTTACTATTCACATATTGGATGGTGGTGGCTTTTAGGCCACCCTACAGCAAGCTAGTTAGCCAGCTCCTTTGCTAGTGGACTAGCACACTATGACTTTAAAATCTGTATTTATTTTCAGTTAAAGGTCCATGCACTATGGTAGAATGAAGTCTATGCTTACTTTTGTTTTAATATATTTTGAATTAAGTCAGGCAGCTAAGCTAACCTAATACTGGTCATTTATGTTACAGAATTTTATGCACAATCCTGTTTTCTTCTTCCTTTTCTTCTTTGTACACAGCAACCTGCTATGCACTGTGTGTTCCGCCACCTTTTTGTCAAACCCAACATTAATGTTGTCCGGTATTTGTGCTACAGTAGCATATCTGCGGGCTTAGCTTTTGTGCTCCACGCACATCCATGAGCCATAGGTGCCCATGACCCTGTCACTGGTTCACAGGTTGTCCTTCCTTCCTGCTTTTTTTTTTAGATACTAACCACTTTATACCAGGAACACCCCATAAGACCTGCTGTTTTGGAGATACTCTGACCCAGTGGCCTAGCCATTACAAATTGGCCCTTTACAAATTCACTTAGATCCTTATGCATGCCCAGTTTTCCTGATTCCAACACATCAGCTTTGAAAACGAACTGTTCACCTGCTGCCTAATATGTCCAATGTCTTGAAAATGCCATTGTAATGAGATAATCAGTGTTATTCACTTTATCGGTCAGTGGTTTCAATGTAAGGGCTGAAGGTAAAAATACTAACGCAATGCATACATCACATTTCTACTACGGTCAAGTTAACATGGCCTGCCATGGCATGATCAGGCCTGTGTTGAACACTTATTGTGAATGACTTGTCTGTTAAGGTCAATGAAGTTCATTTTACATGTAAAGAACATGGAAAAACACTCCAACAGCAGCCTTTTTGCTGATATTAGCAGTCCAATTAGCACCTGCACTAGTGTGCATTAGTGTAGCAGTACACATTAGTCCGGTGCACTCAGGCGACTGGAATCTAATTGGGTGAGTGTGGGTGGCTGTTCCTTCACAGGTAGAACTCCAGCTAGTGCCGAGTAGTAATAGAAGAAGGTTGCCGATTGAACTAGAATAGCTGCATGGTTGGAGGGGTGTCGAATGGATTAACCAAAAGTGATGTCAAGCTAGGAGCAAAGTAATCAAGCTGCCACATCCTTTCTCACCATGGATGTCAGACGGTCTGTGTACAGCTCGTTCGACTGTGTGATTTTGCAGCGAGGCTTGTTTTAGTCAGTGATTGGGATCAAGGCAGATTTCAAGCTGTGTCAGGTTGTGACCCTGTGACGCATTTCTCTGTAATGCTGCTAATATATCATGAATGAACTCGTGCATGAAGATGAAGACCTCTCCAGATGTGCATGTGCCTGTGTGTGTGATGTTTTTTTATTTTTTTTTAAATAAATGCCTGAAAGCAAACCTGTTTTATCCATAAAAGACACACACACAAACACACACTCAAAAGCGGGAAGCAAGAAAAAAATGATGAGTTTGTCTTGCAGAAAAGCTGAAATCCATTTCACAGCATTATCTTTGTACTGCCTATCATTTCCTCTATCTCCATAACCCCACATCTGCCCTGCTCTCTCATCAGCAGGCCCGATGGCTCTCTGCACACATACACACAAGATAAACAAATGCCCATTCTAATCAGAGCTTCAGCCTCACGCTAGCAAACCATAAAGCCTTGCTCTGTGTTCGTGTGTGTTTGTGTAAATTGATGTCAGTGTTTATAGGGTTGATGTAGATAGTAACACTCTGACCTTCACCAACATGTGCATAAATATCTATCCAACCCATTCTGCTTTGTCTTTATGTTCCCCTACTGCTGTTTTTCTCTCGCTTTTGTAACTCTTTCTGTCCTGAATGTGTGACGGTGTCTGGAGGGTTCTAACACCTTGTCTATGTGAATAAGTCTAAGCCTGAATAAATCCATTTCTAAGCTCTGGAATTTAGATGCACAGTTGGTTCTGCTTGTCTCTTATCAAATAAGCAAATGCCTTTGGTGCTCCATCTTTCTCTTTTCCCCCATGTGGATTGTTTGTCTGTCCCTATCTGTGTCATTTTCAAACCATGTGTCATAATAATAATAATAATAATAATAATAATAATACATTATATTTATATAATGCTTTTCAAAAAACCCAAAGACACACACATACACACATACATAAACTCAGACAATCTGACAAACTCAGACTGTCATCAAACAAAACGCTTAAAGCTACCTTGCTTAGGATTTTGTGGTTCAAATCAATGATTATTGATTCTTTGGAGAAAAGTATAACCTGATGTTCTTGAGCTGCCGTATGGTGGCATGACGGTTCTGTAATTCACTATCAGTAGGATCAGAACTGGTGTAAAATTCGTATGCATATTGTGTCTCAGCTCAGACACGTCAAAAGTCCCATCTTAAGGCATAAAAGCCCTCTGGTGCACAGTTAGGGGCAGAAAAATCAGAAAACAGTAGGAGCATGTGAGAGGGTAAACAAAGTAACTGGGAGTCAGAAAGTAGAATAATACAACACTATACTATAAGGAGGAAAGAGGATTGTGGAATTTGATGGAATGTTATTGAATAGTAGATGTTAGTTTACACTAAGGTGCCAGGAAAAATTGGTATACCAGCCTAATACTTGGTAGATAAACCCACATAGCATGGACTAGACAAGCTTGTAGGCAATGAACACTATACACTATACACTATACATCTATACAACATTGCATTCCAAGGTGTAGATCTGGTGATTTGGGTAGGAATGACAAAACCCCAAACCATGATAAGTCTTCCTCCAACAATAATTTGGCATGCCTGGATGTGTGTGGCGGTGTATTGTCCTGTTGGAAAAGGCCAAACCCATCAGTATGAATGCAGGTGTAACTCGTAAGAAAGGACTCACACATAGTGATTACCTGTCAGTGATGTTTGTAGCTAAACAAACTCCATACCATTATGGTGCCACCACCAGCCTGTGCATTTTGCATAGGCTCGTCTGTTCCAGTTTTTCCTGCACTTCTGTTTATATTTATTGTAAAGTTAGTATCGCAAAATACGTTTGCTACCTCCCAAACGTTATATACTGTAATAAACTGTGTATCACAACATGTTTCTTTATAAGTGTTTATAAGAATTATATACTTCAACAGCGTTTATCCTGAGAGAGTGACTTAAAAAAAATAGCAAATTCTGTAGTTAAACCCAGCTTTGTGTGCATGAAACAAAGGGGGGAAATTAGTCTAGAAATCAGAGGAAAAGAGTACAAAATTCAAAAAGTGTCCAGCTTCAACAACGAAGACAGCATTTGACGGTGTCCCTGCAGTGCAGGAGTCTGGACTGAACAAACACACACACCTACAAAACACAAAACAAAACAAAAATCTGCCTACATAACTGTAAGTGCACAATGCTTACTACGCACTATGCTTATACCAAAATGGTCAATATTGCTGCCAAACAAAATGTCTATGTTTACGGTTATACCATATGGTCAATAACTGCTGCTACATCTATACAAAAATGGACATAACTGCACCTTACTTACGGCTATCTGCACTACCTCCCCCGCCCTATTTAATGTTGAGTCCTGTGTATTTATTGTATATTGTTCTGTTTATTTATTGTAAATTGTCTGGCGTTATTGCACATGCTACCGCACTTGTGCACTTTACGTTCCTTTGTATATGTCCGCACATCGACGCCCATATTGTCGACACACTCCAAAAACTTCATTTTGAGGTGTTAAATCATCCTCCTTATAGTCCTGATCTTGCCCCATTGAGCTATCACCTGTTCAACCCCCTGAAAGAAGCCATGACATACATTATATTTGCACATGTACGTGATGATGCATGACACAAAATGTTTTTTTTATTTACTTATTTTTTGATTTACTAACCTCATCATACAATCTGTGTCTTGATTACTTAATACTGTGTGTGAGATGCTGTCTGTGGTTTAAACCCAGGATGTGTAATGGTGGAAATGGTCAGCTGTAGTGAAAGTGAGCTATTTGCCTACCGTGCCTACACACAGAAGAATGTGACCTTTGCATTATTACATGTGACCATGCAGTGAACACACACTAGTGAACCCCAGTGAGGCAGTGAACACACCTGACCGGAGCACGGGGCAGCCCCAAATTGTGGCACCTGGTGAGCAGTTGAGTGGTTAATGACCTTGCTCAAGGACACATCAGTCTTGTCTTGTCTGTAGCGGGGATCAAACGTTCTGGTCACATGACTTGTTTCCTAACCACAAGGCCATGGCTGTCCTGTGGAACTGTAGAGCTGTGACAAATCTCAGGAAGTGATAGATGTCTTAATATGTGAAGTTATTAAATGAAGACTCTCATTTCAGAATAAGTAATTGGTGTGTAGGGCATTAATACGACTCATACCTCTATTAGATTTACTCTAATGAAAAGACTTGGAGCAGAGTAATCTACCTCATATAAAAGCGTGCAGTTAAATTGTATTGTGTTTTCCATGTGGTCGACTGCTGCTCCTGTCACACAAGTGTTGTGTAATGTGCTGGGTCAGAGCTTACTCCTTTTTTTCCAATTTATTACACATGCACAATCATTGTTGTACATACGCTTTCATCGGGGAAGCAGGATTAATTAATGTAACTCTTCTGAATAGTACTTTTACAAAGGTCATAAAGTAGCCTTGCATTAGCTCATATTTTGACATTAATAAATACCATTTTTAAAAAAAAGAAAATTTCTTTCGGAGTCCAAGCATGTCTCAGTTCTGTGGGAAAACTCATTATCTCTTGGACCCTGCTATTGTGCTACAATGAGGCTTTTAAAATCTCCTTTTCTACATCATGATAGAGTCCACAGTTAAGAGGCGTTTGCACTGATTTCTTTCATCCAATACTATTCTGATATACTGTCTATTTAACATCCATTGTCTTGTACAGGGTATTTATTGTAAGGGTTGTTATCAACTAAGAATTTACATAGTCAAATCTTACCTTGCCTTGACTGATCATTAAATCAGGGTTTAGATTCATATTCTTATTTGTGACCAGTCAAAAAAGTATCACCCAATATACATTTAGCATATAAATGACCCATACTGTACTGATCACAGTACAAAAAGAAACAGCGTCATAATGAATGTCAGTGAGTCAAAACTGCCATGCACTAATCAACTGACTCCATTTTCCAATCCAGCATGGCTGCTCACTGTTTTACATCACACTCGTTCTCAGTCCCCTGAATATTAGCTGTGTTTTTTCTACCTGTTTTATGTTCTTGATTACATTTTTACTTGTGTTTAGTTTACCCTGCCTTACTTTAGTTATTAAGCACTGTGTTTTGTTCCTTTGCGACAATTAGGATTGGGAATTGGGATTTTTGCTATTATATACTGCGCCTTAGTTTATTCTCTGTGTGTATTCTGTAATTTGTAATTTTATTTATTTTTTACTTTGTCTGCTTGCTTTTTTATACCTTTTATTAAAGCACCTGCAATTATGTCCAAACCTGTCTTGGCACGAAATGGCCGAAACCAAAACATGGCCACTGTCAAGTGTCATATCCAGCATGAAACGAAAAAGCATCTCGAAAATGACCATGATAATAACATAGGTTTAATTAACAAGTGGGCAACACATACCAGCAGCACTGCACATTCAGACACATGCACCATTTCACTACATAACACATGTTGTTTGTTACTTCAGAATGCAACCTAATTACCCATTTAAACAGGCACAAACAACTAAATACATCCAGTCCTGAGTCTACTTATAGCAGGAGCTCTTTTTTCCATGTGTCCGTTACTCTATCTGAGCAGTGTGTGATTTTCCTGAGCAACAACTTCCAAGTCCAACACTACTAATAGCCTGTGCTGCTGCCATATAGGCAATACTCTTATTATCTTCTTATTCATCTGTCCTATCAGCACTCTCCTGACAGATTTTAGCTGAACTAAAACTACACTAATAGTTGTCACATATTGGCACATATTGTATTTATTATAAATATACTAACAAAAGCTGTATTAAATTGCACTAGAGTTCTTTTCTTCAGAATACTCTTGCATGCTTCTTGTAGATTACAATAAGACACATTAATAAATCAGAAGTAAAGCATAAGGTGTACATCTTTCCAAATATATATTAACATGCTTGTTGCTGTCTAGGAGTCATAACTTATACAGGGATTTGTAGGGCAGGCCTCATATATAGATTTTAAAAATGTAATGTTGATGTAGTGGTGGATTTCTGTTTGTTTAGCATTTTAGAAAGAGTCCTGAATGTCAGCACTTTTTACAGAGGTAAGGCTTTTCAGTAACAAGACAACCTGATTTTTTTGTCTCATTAACACAGATGAAGAAAAAAAAAGGCACTAGTAGGAAAACAACAGTGTATAGTTACTATAAGATAAATGAAATCAGGAACTTGTTTTGAAGATGTTCTAGAACATTAAACATAACTATAAGCAAAAGAATATACAGTGTGATAATCATTGCAAGTTTTAGAAATTTACTGTATAAGTGGAATTATACAATTTTTACCATATTCTTCTTTTCAGACAGCAATTTGACAAAGCAAGTCAGCAAGTTATGAACAACTCTCCTTCCATAAATATTGCATAATTTTTTTTCTAGCAGAAAACCGCACTACATTTAAGACTGTGAGGTTTTTTTTGTTATACAGAAAACTTTACAACAAAAACTGTAACCCACCCTGATGTTTATTATGTTTTGTATATAATGTAAAGTGGAGTGCTGTAAAACCACTGTTTGCACACCTATTATAAAATGCTGACAAATACGGTAAATAATCTTATTTGATCAGGTTTGTAATTCAGCCACTCCATGTAGTGTGTTAACAGTAACGGGCAAAAATTAGGGGAAAAGTCTAATGTGATCAATGTATATCATACAGGAGTTTATTCAGGATGTAATAATGACTTGAGCACAGTCAGCACAAGTCAGATTTTGTACCTTAAACAATAATTTATCAATTCAATTGAATTCAACTTTATTATCATTATATCAATACAGGGTTGTACAGTATAATGAAACACTGTTGGGCTTCTTCTCCTGTGCAGTGGTAAAGAATTAAAAATGATACAAAAGTAAGTAGTAGAAATAAAAATTTGAACTAGAAATTAAAAGTAAAACTAGAAACATGTGAAATAGAAATAAAATAAATATGATATTTGATGAATATGATTATGAAGTAGTATTTGTTTTTATAAATTACTTTCATAAATGATAAATAATTTTTTATAATCACAATATAATATTATATACACAATAAATATTAATCTATAGTGAAATAAAGTTGTATTATTTCTTTATTTTAATTTAAAAACAAAATAAAAAAAGAATTTCTGAAAAAAGTCTGGTAGCAGCATGGGCTGTTAAGGGTCAAGAAGCCTCATTACCAGAAGCTTACACATTTTAAAGACCCATCCATGTATTTGGCTGCATGTTGCGTATCCTCTGCTGGTAGCTACAGTGCCTCCCAGTAGTAATGATGATGTGATGATGTGGAATGTGTAATGTAGCAGTGAGATCCCAGATGAGCTTCACATAAACCAGAGCAGGGCCTTGCTTTGGTCTCACCAGGATGAGGTTACACAGTGGGGGTCATATGGTCACGATTACCTCCTTATTCATGCTGCACCTTTCTCACCCTATGCCCAGATCATCTTGTTTCTTGCTTTCCCTCTCTCTAACTCTCTCCCTCTTTCTCTGTCTCTCACACTCTGGAGAAAAATCAATCATTGCACAGCTCCTAGAACATCATCAGCAGTGAAATAATGACTTCTCGTTGTACACCAGTTGTTGGATTGCTGCTGTGATAATAGAGGGGTTAGTTGTCCTGAACTGCATTCCTAAAGGGGTTGAATGGGTTGGTGCTGAGAAATGAAAGACAAGGAATGATGAGAAAGATGTGTATTTCCCTTTTTGTTTATTTTTTATATTATTAAAATATATATATTTTTGCTTTCTGTGTGTGTGTGTGTGTGTGTGTGTGTGTGTGTGTGTGTATGCATGTGTGTTTATATGTGAGTATTAGCAGTGTCTGTCTCACTGCAGATAAACACCAGGATATTGGGGATGATTGTAGGCCTCATCTGATGCGGTCCTGTGTATGCCTTCTCAAGTTTTTGCATGGCATACTGTAGTCATCATAAAGCTTTAAGCTCTCTGAGTAACATAGTTCGCTTTTTGAAGTTGTTTGTCGGTCTGGTATTTCACTCTCCCCTGACTGATTTCCCGCCTTTCCAAACAATTCGGATAGATTTGCTGTGGCGTGGTAATGCTATCATTTGGCTTAATGTCTTTCTGCATATTTTTAGTGGGTTGTTGGACTTCAAAGCCAATCGTCATCATAAAAATAAGACAAATTTTTTGTCTCTCTCGCTCTTGCTCTGTCCTTAGTTTCACCTCGAAGCAAACAGGATTGGATTTTTTTCATGACCTTGACCAAACTAAGAGGCTTTAGCGACTCCCACCACATAAACAAACAACAAAGACTTCTTATAGCGTCATAACTGTCATATCGTTGTGTAGGTTAACTTTCTCTTGTGTAATCACTTAAGAAACCCAGAAGTGGTCTTAGTCGAGCAGGCAAACAACAGAGTAATTGGTCTCATCTCCTAAGGGGGTTGATTTTCCAGGAGCTCGCTCATAATCACATTACTTTTGTAGAGTTGCAATAAGGAGACAGAGAACCTGCCCAGCACTCTCTGTTTGTTCTGAAATCCCAAGCTTCCGAAGACAATAGGAATCATTTTGAGGGACTTTACTGCTTATATAGAAGGTTGTGCCTGCCTTTGTTGTACGTACTGATAGTGGCCTTGTATGCCGACTACCCTCAAGCAAAAACTGTTCGTGTTTTTTTTCTACAGTGTCTTTAAAGAGCACTTGCACTGGGTTTTTTCCTTCGGTGGTCAGTATTAGTGTGGTCCATATGACTGGGACCTACTTTTTACAGGTCACAGACTTCAGAATCTGCTGCTGCAGGCCATTTTCCTATGGCATGCTTTTCAACTGCAGTGCACGCCATTAGTTTTTTTATCTCTAAAGTGAGAGCAATGAGGCCTTTATTTTAAGGGCGTTTATTGATTTTTGATGTAGCCACAAAAATCGATTGAGTGACTCATTACCATGGCTGCTCTCTGTGGGAGTCCTTGAACACATATAAACATATTTCTTAACATTCCCAAATACACTTCCTTCCTTCCTTCCTTTCTACCTACATCATTGCTCCCTTTCCCTGTACACAAATGCAGATGCTAATTGTCGAATGCAACGTTGTGCTCTATTCACCCACTTTCCATGCCTCACTCCTATGTAAGTGAAATATCACATTGCAAAAAAACTGTTTCCTTGCAGCTCTTGCTCACCTAGAGTACACTGGGGACTTAAAGGCATGTCAGAATCACTTTAACTTATACACGGGTATGGCACTGTAATCAGATCTGTGGGCTAACGCACTTTGACACCTCACCAAAATGCAATAACACGCTCACTCAGTGCAATCATTTGCTGATGGACACCTTTTCTCACATCCTTCCTCTTCAATTCCAGCCGTTCTTCATCCCTGGTTGCTTATCTCCTTCAGTAAGCACTTGTCACTGCAAATATGAGCATGGTTCGCTGCGTGCAATCATATACCAATCGCTGTTCTAGGACACATTAGATAGAATTAAGTGCCATCAGCTTAGCATGCACACCATTTCTTCACATCACTCCATTGCGCTGATCTTAAGCCATCTGCTGGGGTCAGGCATGTTTATGCTTACTTGTCACATACGAGCTGCAGATGAAAGAAAATAGAAGCCTGGCAATTATAGTGAATATATTATTCCGAGTGTACCGAGAGGAGAATAAAATATAGAAAAGAACCAGGATGTCATTAAAGATGAACCTCTAAAGCAATCGGACAATCGTTGCAGACAGCTCAAGGTGTACTATAGTGATTTCTGGGTGGAGAATGAAATTTGCATTAAAGGTTAATTGCGACAGAAAGTAAGGTGATGTAGTGGGTGTCATTGTAGCTTCACAGCTCCAGGGTTCAAGGTCCAGTCCTGAGTTTGGGTTCCTGTCTGTGTGATGTTTCTGTCTCATGTCCTTATTTCCTCCTACCTCCTAAAAATATTCGGTAGCCAGTAAATGGATTGAATACACCAAATTACACAAAATTGTACACAAAAATTATGGTGCCTTGCAATGGACTAGCATCCCATCCAGTGTGTATTTCTGCCTCATCACCCTAGTGTTATCAGGATTGGCTTCTACATGGAGTACAAAAAAGGTTTTAGTCTGTTTAGGTCTTTCAATGAAGTGAATTATTTTAGAGTATTTAGTAGGGCTGTCGAAGTTAACGCAATAATAACGCATGAACGCGATCGCAAATTGTCGCGATTGAAAAAAATAGTGCCGTTAATGCAAATTCTAATTTGGTCCTACGATTCACCCGTAGTTCATGTTGAGGCTTGTCGCGCGCTGCTTCAGTAAGAGTAAG
>JAOVVF010000017.1:11413938-11432873 GCA_028565595.1 Duopalatinus emarginatus | reverse complement strand
TACACATATGACACAGTCATCCCACAATGAAGTGTGTACCTTGCAATACACTTTAATACGACCTTATGACTTGCGTCTTGTGGTTTAAAGTATCAGTGTAAAGTATCGAGACAGAAATACTGGTCCTGTTAGTAGTGATTGCAGAGCGTCCAGTAATCTAGGTTGGTGTGTCTGTTCTTTCAGTATAGAAAAGGTCTTTATTGTAGTCTATATTTTTTTTTTTTGCACAACCTATATAAGAGCAGAGGGAGAGAATAATGACTTCATCCCATAACAGCGAAGTCGATCGGGAGATGGTTTCATTCTCTGTGAAATCCCAGGAGTTGATGCCTTTGTGGAAGAGCCCGCACACACACACCTATACACACACATGCACTCTAACCATTAAGCTCTTGAGAGAGCAGTTGGATGTATGTAGCAACAGTCTAAATGGACTGCAGTATAGATTTCTTACATTACATCCACTGTACTCTATTACCATCTGCTACAATTTCACAGCGAAGTCACGAGAATGTGGATATACTGTACTGTGGTAGTCCATATGCTTATATGTCAAGAATACCTAGAATAGTTAAACATTTGGCATATTGTTTTACATCGGTGAGTGGATTAATGACGTTCTCCCTGTGGGCTGGACTCTTATGTGCCTTCGCCCGGACATGGGCACAGAATACAGCAGTGTAGTTCACTGAGTCAACCCGAGGCCAGTCAATCACAATTCAATATATCATAGCTAATGGGTTCTGCTTACCACAAGGCTGGGATTTATGTCTGCTCTTTCAATAGCAGCGGAGGTGAAGTAGTGCTGTAGTGCCAGACTGGTTAGTATGTTGCTCTGGTCTCTAGTAAAAAATAAGCACTTGGTGTTTGTAAATGGCAAAGAAATGTAGTACTCGGTTATATTCTTTTAATTTTAACTGTTATGCAATACCCAGGGTTGTATAACATACCCAATAGTATACTCTAGTAAATGTGAAGATACCATACTAAACAATGACTTGAGCAAACCTTAACGTAACCCATGAGAACTCACAAGGACTCATTTAGGTAGCTGGCTCAAGCTTTCAGTTCTATCCTGAGCTCAGTACTATCTCATTGGAGTGCAGTACTAAAAATGGCATACTAAGAAATTAAGGCTAGGTGATATAGACCAAAAAAATAATCACCAGCCATGGTACAGCAACCCTGGAGCAGAGAGAGGGTTAAGGGTCCTACAGTGGCAGTCTGGTGGTGCTAAGGCTTGAACCCCCAACCTTCTGAGCAGTACACCAGAGCCTTAACTGTTGAACCACCACTGCCCTGAAAAACCATAAAGGAAGCTCCAGAGATTTTCTGCAAAAAGAAGCAAGTTTAACAGTCAAACCATCCAGAAGACGCTCAGTTAAACTAACCATTTAATTTCTGTAAAATCTGTATAAACTGTATCTGGGACTACTATTGAAGAAAAACAGTAAAGGGTAGTCACTTTACTATATATTAATATATATATTAATATTTTAATATACTATATATTAATATATATATTAATATTTTTTATATTATATATATATACACTTTAGTTTATAACTGTTTATTGCACATTGTGGTGTTTTTCTTTCAAGTAGTAAAGACATTATTTTATTATTTTTGAAGCCATCTTTATTTTAATTTATTTGCATGTTGCACAGTACATACAGATGTAAGTCAAAACCATGTGAAATGATCACAGACAGTGTGATCATTAAAACAGACAGTGACACAAAATGACCTGTTTCCTTCCTTGTTTGAAAATATACAACTGCAAACGAAATGTAAATGAAAACATATTTAAAATAAAGAGCCTATATTTAATAATGATAGGCCTGTCCCCAAAAAAGAATGCTTCTTCAGTTGTTTTCAACAATAACAGAATGATTAAAAATAGGTTATAGAGTACACGCTGGACTATGGGAGATGTGTGCCCAGATGAGAGATATACACAAGCGCAAGTTTTTTTTCTTTTTTTCTGAAACCCTCCTTTTTATGCTATTGTTATTAATTGTTAGTGTTAGCTGAGCGATTGTATTGCTGTCTGTGGTCGTTAGGCTAACTCGTATACATCACATACAACTAAAGCATCAGGTATTCACATTCTGAAATAATACTTTGGTTATTATTAGTAGCTTAGAAGATTAAAGAAATCCTTAAAACAAACAAACAAAAAACACACACAAAAAAACAAAAACAAAGAAAACCCAGTGGCCTTAAATGTTTGCTCTAGTTTGCGAAATTTGAACATACTGAAGGTCTTCTTTGGCAGCATGGATCACCAAAGAAGACCTGGGAGCAGCGTGTCCCCCTCCATGTATAGGTGGCGTGGTTTGCGCAATGACCCAGAGGGAGATTGGGGATGGATTTGTGCGCCGCGTAAGATAGAGAGCAGGGTTGAGCTTACACACACAACGAGGAGAAATTCAAACAATGCCACAGCTTTCCTGACGAAACATACTCTATGTAACACATCACTCTATATTAATATATACATATATACAATATATACAGATATATATATATATATATATATATATATATATATATCATTATACCTTAAAAAGTTGATATACTGCCTAGCACTATCCAAAAAAATTTTTTTGTCAGCACACTCTAGTACTATATGTACACTTTTTAATTACACTTAAAATAAAATGCAGATATATATACCACCTCAGCCTGGGTGCCTGACATCCCTCTCCCTCACAGCAGAGAACGTCATGCTTCAGTTCACTTTGGCCATTAAAGGGAAGACAAAATGCTGAAGACCTTAGCTGTGAGGGAACTCTTTAAATTGAGAGATGACAAGACCAAGGCAGTGTGCCAAATATACAGTTTGAAACTGGCCTACCGTGGTGGCACAACAAGCCTGAAAAATCACCTGAATGCTGTAAGTAGTCGGCTTGTGTTTGATGGTGTACAAAAAGAGAGACTATACCAGCTAACAAACTTAGCTTAGCTAATGTCTGTTGTCTAGTATTTTTTTTTTTCATTTTCATATTTCCATGTTCATCATTTAAACAGTAAGGTTATGCAGAATAAACATGTGCAAAATATTCACAACTGATCTGATTACTTAAAATAAAACATACTGTGGGAACATCTGGGGATTAGACAATTATTGGCATAAAAAATACAGAGTAGCCCATCCTAATAATAACTTGTCCATAGGTGCATCCGCAGGCATTGTAGCCATCTGTTTCACAGCGCTTTGTCAGGCGTTGTCTCAGTCCGGATCCTATTATTATGAGCATTTATGTAGGTCTGTAATTTGTCCATGATAAGAAAAATTGTCACAAGCTGTTATTATGTGACAGAAAAAGTGAATAGAAAGGACCTCAGGATTACAAACATGCGTAAAACATACAAAACCTTTTGGTAAAATGTTTTTATTAACAAATAATAGTTCAAACAACAATAATATAAATATAAATATAAATATAAATATAAATATAAATGAATGCCCAAAGATGTGTTGCAGTGCTGGTGTCCATTTCGGTCGATGATAGAGAAATGTCTGGCTTTCCTAGTCCCGAGCCCTCGAACCAACAGCCAAGGTTTTAAATATTTGTTATTGATTAGTTTCTATAATCCCCTTTGGGACAGCCTTATCACTGGTTAATCCATCATGAGTCTGAAATGAGTCAATGAACTAATTGACATTAGTATAGCATCTCTTCTGACAAAAAAAAAAAAATAAACAAGTAAACAAAAATGATTTGACCAGTGGAGTCAACATAACCAGCTAATCCAGCTGCATGCAGTGCTATTCAGCAGAAACCAGCTCAAACCTGTATTCATTCATGGTCTAAGCTGTTTTTCAAAGCAGTGAAAGATATCCATGTCTTTTGAACTATATGTTAGGAATTAGTCTGCTTTTCATGCTTTATTTTGAGCCATCCCTCACAAGTAACAGAATCAAATGATTTCTGTAAAATCAGATCAGTTCAGGTGCTCATTACCTCTCATAGAAGCCATGAAACCAAGCAGGAACCAAAATGCTTTAAAAGTCTATCGTCCAATAAATGTTCAGCTTTGCTCTATAAAACAAACTGAGCGTGAATATGCTGTAGGATCCCACTGAGGCTGTGCGCCGGCTGACTTTGTAAAGTTATGAACAAGGTCATGCAGACAGCACTGTCGAAAGCTGATTAAATGCAAAACGATGGCAGCACGTGACAGTCATAGGAAATAACCCACGCCGCGGTGGGCTGATGCAGCCTGCCATAATGGCAAGATGGGTTATTTTTCTATAACAGCACGGCAACGAGTGTGTAATTCCTCTTCTAACACAACACTTTGCCAGTGATTACAATGTTTAATCAGTTATTGACAAACCTTTTTATCCATTTTATTGGCATTTCACTTTATAGTATATCCTTACATCGACACTACATAAACACCTCCTGACTTAAAGCCCACCTTATCAACATTATATATATATTTTGTTAAATAACAGGATTCTTAAATTGTGTTTATTGTTAGCCTCAGATGAGGAGGAGTGATTGCACACGCCCCAACAATTCCCTGTGTGTAAATTACAGGATGTATGAGTTACAAAATGATGTGTTAGAACTTGTTTAATATAATATTGTAATTTGTTACTGCCACAACTGTTATCATGCTGATACAGAAAATTAAGTAAAAGTCACCCACTCACTGACCACTGTCCTTGTACAGACAGAGGAATCTGACCTCTGCATTTAACCCTTCCATGCAGTGGAAAAAACACAAGTTAAGAGACACACACTAGAGGGCAGTAAACACACTTGCGCAGAGTGGTGGGCAACTATATCCACAACACACAAGAAACAGTTGAGGGGTTAGGTGTCTTGCTCAGAAGCACTTCTGTCAGGTCTTGTTAGTCTAAGGGGTTTGAGCCGGGTGTCCACATTCATATTACAGAGGTATAATATAGATTTTAATATATACAGTGGGGCAAAAAAAGTATTTAGTCAGCCACTGATTGTGCAAGTTCTCATACTTAGAAAGATGAGAGAGGTATGTAGTTTTCATCATAGGTACACTTCAACTATCAGAGACAAAAATTAGGAAAAAAAAATCCAGGAAATCACATTGTAGGATTATTAAAGAATTTATTTGTAAATTATGGTGGAAAATAAATATTTAACATTTAATAACAAAAGTTCAACTCAATACTTCGTAACATAACCTTTGTTGGCAATGACAGAGGTCAAATGTTTCCTGTAAGTCTTCACCAGGTTTGCACACACTGTAGCTGGTAGTTTGGCCCATTCCTCCATGCAGATCTCCACTAGAGCAGTGATGTTTTGGGGCTGTCACTGGGCAACATGGACTTTTAACACCCTCCACAAATTTTCTATGGGGCTGAGGTCTGGAGACTGGCTAGGCCGCTCCATGACCTTGAAATGCTTTTTACGGAGCCTCTCCTTTGCTGCCCGAGCAGTGCGTTTGGGATCATTGTTATGCTGGAAGACCCCAGCCACGTTCCATCTTCAATGCTCTCACTGATGGAAAGAGGTTTTGGCTTAAAATCTCATGATACATGGCCCCGTTCATTCCCCCTTAACACAGATCAGTCGTCCTCTCCCCTTTGCAGAAAAACAGCCCCCAAGCATGATGTTTCCACCCCCATGCTTCACAGTAGTTATGGTGTTTTTGGGATGCAACTCTTTTTCCTCCAAACACGACGAGTTTAAAGATACTGAATTCGAAGCAGTGTGCACTGTTTTACCGTTAAAGCAGTACGCAATTCCAGTATGCGAGTAAGCAGTATGCACAGCCCCGGACGCGCTACATCTGCCATCTTTCCTATGTCATGTGACGCATGACAGCACATCACAGCCGTTTTTTAAATCCCCAAATGTACTTTTTTTAACTTTAAAATGTATTTTTTTTACCTCAGAAGAAATGATTGATATAGAAATTATTAAAATAAAAATACTTTCATGTTGCTTGTCTTCAATTCCGAACATCTACGCTGCTCAAATTGCATATTGGGATAGAACTGTGTGCTCAGTTCGCATGCTGCAAAATGTCTCCCGAAACAGTACATCATCCGGGAACTTTTCGCGTACTGCTTGATGCATACTGCACATTCAGACACACTAGTCACGCTCGCGTACTGCTTTCGTGTACTGTTCAGTATGGACGTATGGGATTTCGGACGCAGCCTTGGTCTTGGCCATAGTTTGAGTTTGGAGTCTGACTGTTTGAGGCTGTGGAAAAGTTGTTTTTTATACAGATAATGAGGTCAAACGGGTGCCATTAATACAGATAACGAGTGGAGGACAGAAGAAGAAGTTACAGGTCTGTGAGAGCCAGAAATCTTGCTTGTTTGTTACTGACCAAATATTTATTTTCCACCATAATTTACAAATAAATTCTTTAAAAATCCTACAATGTGATTTTCTGGATTTTTTTTCTCATTTTGTCTCTCATAGTTGTGTACCTATGATGAAAATTACAGACCTCTTTCATCTTTCTAAGTAGGAGAACTTGCACAATCAGTTTCTGACTAAATACTTTTTTTTGTCCCACTGTAAGTTATGTATAATCTAGCCCTACTGTTAAACAATTATTACAGCATTGATCATAGAGCAGGAATCAATGTCCTGCATTGGGTATTTAACTAAATCTGTACTGAGTATTCTGATTGTGCACTGTGATTAGTGTCTGTATAAAACCATGCATGTTCTCCTCATGTATTTGCATGTGATTTTCTCTTGGTCCCCTGATATCCTCCAACCTCCCAGAAATATGCCAGTAGGTAGACTGGCTATGCTAAATTGCCCCAGGTGTGAAAGTGTGTGTGTGTGGTGACCTATAATATATTGGTCTCCCATGCAGGAAGTGTTCTCTCACCACATGCCCAGTGGTTCCATGATTAGCTCTGGATCTACAGAGATCCAGACCACGATAAACCAGTTACTGAAGATGGATGGGAACTATTCAGTTCTTTCAAACACATTGACTTTAAGTATTGCTTTCAGAAGTTCTCAACACATCCACACACTGTGTGTTTATCTGTCGGTGTTTATGAGTGTATTATAATGGACTGTTGGTCATGTTCATCCACATAAATTACACAATGCTGCAAGCTTCTTACTAATGAGCCACTAATTCATGATGAATGCATATTCTCACCCTCAGAGATGGAAGAAGTGTGCTAAAATGTGTGAGTGTGCTTAAAGTGCTGGAGCAGCATAATTCTAGCTTTTAGCATGCTCCTCTCTCTCTCTCTCTCTCTCTCTCTCTCTCTCTCTCTCTCTCTCTCTCTTCATTAAGCTTCCCTCACCTGGATTGCTCTGCTCTAATCTCATGTATAATGCAGTACAGTAGAGGAGTCTCCCTGGAGCCAGCACCAGGGCTAGTAAGAACAGGTCTGGCACTTTGATGTAGTCCAGCGAATTGGCCTCTGTATCAGGCACGCACACAGACACACATGCACACACATGCAGACACACACACATTTTTAATCTTAGCTTTGACCCTCATTAGAGAACAAGCTGATGCAAGACATCCAAGAGCAGGTTGTTGTAGTTGTGTGGTAATAATGTGGTGAGGACTGCAGGCACAGAGAAAACTGAACACACAATGATGCAACCAGTGGGACTCAGATAGAGACGCTGAACAGTTGAGGGGAGAGGACAAGCTGTCTCTAGTTTTACTCTTTGTGTGATGATCCCACAACCTACAAACTTACGTCACCGTGGCTCACCCTGTCTGGATGTCTAAAGAACAGGAAACTGATCAAAGTAAAAAGAAAAAAGTAAAAAGTTTGATGATATACTGTAATAAGGGCGAGGGTTGGCAGGAGAATCTGGCAGTTTCTTATCAAATTGTATTTTTTTTTTTACTGAAATATACAATTGTTTTTTTAAATATTGAATATTTTCCTCTTAATGCAATACAGTTAGTAGTCCAGTGCATGTATTTATTATTTAAAGAAAAATAGACACCAATTTTAAAACCTGAAACTTTCTGCTTCTAATTTTTTAATCATGATGTGGCCAAAAATTCAGTAGCATCTGATGGCTGTATTTCTTAAATATTATCATCATCTTTATCATTATGGAGTGTATCATCCACATCATATTAATAGTTTACTACAGTCAGAAATATCTGTGTGAACAAACTAGTGAAAAGTTATGACTGAGGTCTGAATACCAGAATTGAGAATTTCACTATTAACTTTTCATTACAGGCTGCATTCTGACTATTAAAGCTTAATAGAAATTTTATATTAAGTGATGCTAGATTGTTTTATAAATGTTAAAGGCAAAATGCCAGATGTGACGATATATAAAGGACACTAGGAGTCGAGTTTGTTTCATATTGCACGTTATTTACTATCAGTTTGGTTTAACAGTGCAGTTTCCACCATTATTCTACAGAATATGAAATAACACTTGATCCAGCACATCTTGTTCTTTTACGTTTTTTTTTTTTTCTGATACTGTGTATTGACAGTTGTTTGCACAAAGAAGCAACGAAACAAGAAGTTGGTGTATAAGATGGAGTGCACAGACACCCACTGAGATGGTGCAATTTCAGGTGCTTTACTAAATACTAGGCAAGCAGAGTCCAAAACATAATCCATAATCTTTGTTAAAACTAGCAAAAGGGTCAGGTGAAATAGGACTTAAATTGATAAATGCAAAGATAGGGCTAACTGAAAACAGGTAAACAAAGTAAATATCATCAACAACAGAAAACAGGTAGGAAAAAGTCACAGCTAAAACTCTGATGACTGAGAATGAGTAAGAATCGAAGTACTGGACTTGGTTGCAGCCATCTTTATAGGCTGCCATGGATTCTGGGAATTCAAGTCTTGACTGGAGCATGGCAGTGCTGAAGAACTAACAATTGAGGTCAGGAAATTACAGAAAAATTATGATCATGGTGATGGAAGGCTATGTACATGTGATGGGACCAGAGACGAACATAGAAATTAAGAGCACAGAACACACACTAATATATGATTTTAGCCCATGAATGTATTAATGGTATTTAAGCACATTACCAAAGTAATGGTATAATTTTCACAAGTGCACTTTGTTTCGCTACTCCAATCATATTAGTATGCAGTTTGTTATAACTTAAATGGTCGATTTGGAAATGACGTACATGAAAAAAACAAAGAGTAGAGAATATAATAAATATATAGTAAACGCAAAGACAATGGTAGTCAGATGGCTTTGGGTTGACAGGGAGGTGGAAATTAAAAGCTAATGACAATTCAGCCCACCCAATCTAAAGAAGAGTATAGAGGGAAGCTCCCAGGAAGTTCTCCTCAGATGCTCCTCAGAAAATCATGGGAACATTTTTCTGCTACTCTGGTGTTGGTCTTCAATTGGTTGAGCGTTATTTAGTGTGTTCATAACTTCATGCAAATAATATCCTCCAAAAATTTAGACTTTAAATAGAATATGCTATTAATTCAACGGGAATAGTTACATATTAATGTATTAAATATTGGCATCAAAAAGGTCATTTTTATCACCTTTACAGCCCACAACATCCATTTCAGCCTGATTAATGATATGCACAATTTCAACATTAGCTCCACACTATTAGTCTATATACCAAATCTGAGTACAACCCTAAACATGCACCAAGCAAGATGTGATGAAGTGAACGCTGTGAGGCATTTTGCTTGCTGTCACACACTTGATGAACCATAGAAAAACTCTGATAACGAACTGACGGGCTGAAACAGATGTGACACTGAAGGTACCGAATCTTGTTCCTGAAGACCTGCTTTTCAGGAGAGATTAGCTCCTAGTCCAGTCGAAACACATCTTGCTCCAATATTCAGATAATTGGCTGGATTAGCTGGATAAAGATTAGCAGATTGGGGGTAGATGAGGGTCTAAAGGATTAAGATGTAATTAAAAAGCCTAAAAATGGAAAAAGCTTGACAAATTTACCCTTACTTTAATGTTTCTTTATTACATCCTACACATGTATTGGAGTCTAGATGCTAACACATGAGCCTTTTTTATAATTGCTGTTTTGATCTGACAAACCTGTAAAGCTTTTTAATGAGAATCATGGACATCAGACCCCCCCCCCGCCCCCGCCACACACACACACACACACACACACACACACACACACACACACACACACACACACTCACACTCAAGAGAAGCGAGATCAATACTGCATGCCACTTTAATTAGCTTGAATCTCAGAAGCCCTTGTCTTTGTCTTTGCTTTGAGACACGCCCACACATTATCTTTCCATCTTGTTAATACACAGTGATGAACATTTAGATGGTAAACACCATTACAATTCTCCCTCATAATGTAGCGCTCACTCACTCACTCATTCATTCTCAGATTTGTTAGCATAAATAGGTAACCGCGTCATTATTTCACTGAGTGTATACTATGAACAATGAGTGTATACTATAAACAATGACACACTGACTTTGACACACACATAGAAAAGGTTTGGAGTGTGTGTGTGTGTGTGTGTGTTGCCCTTGAGCAAAACTGACATCATAATGATGCCCTCAACCATTAGCAGCAGTAGATATCAGGTGTGCCCCATTTGCCTGCATTGCCAAGTACACACACACACATACACACACGCACACCCACATTTGCTAGCCAGTCCCTTACCACTAATTGATCTATAGCCATCTGTGTCCTACATGTTTCATTTTTCATTCCCTGAGTAACTCCACAGCTTTGGAAGGAACAGTAATGAGGAATAATGGCTCACTGTACCTTCGACCAGTTGTATTTCCCCTTAAAAAAAAAGATTTCCACCAACTTGGTGATTTCAATTTAATTTTTAAATATTACGAAACCGTTCAAGTATATTCCATCTTATTTATTGACTGGGGCTCTGAGATCTTTTTTCTCCTCATTTTTATTATATTATGTCTTTATAACTTGTCACAAACAGAACTAATCTATTTTTCAGTTAGATTCAAGTCTGTATTATTTGTTCTTCTTCTAAATTATTCAGGTATGGATGAAACCCAGTCAGTGAATGTAAATCTTATATAATAAATGTCATGCTCATAAACTTGCATGGTGGTTGATTGTGGTGGACTCTAATCTCAGTCACTGACGGCACTTCAGTCCCAGAAAGCTCCAGCCAGAAGCCTATAGCTTTGAACTCCAGTTCCCAGAATGCCTAGCCTCTAGACAAGATGGCCGCGTCATGCCTGACAATCCACCCTCATTCCCCTGTGTTCCAGTTATGTTCATTTCTACCTGTTTTATGTTTTTGATTATGTTCATTAGTTTCACCTGTCACATTTGTTTCTGTTATTTAAGCCTGTTTTCCCATTGTGAATTGCAAAGTATTTGGACACCACACTACCATTTACTATTTTTACCATTTTTTTTTTACTTTATGTCTGCGTTCTGACTCTGATCATCGCTCTTCCTTGTTCAGCCTGACCTTGTGCTTAGACTTTTTAGATTGTGTTTTGGATTTGTTTGCCCTTTGTGAACTATGTCATTAAACGTCCTGTGCTGGTGTCCTGCTCCTGCCTCAGCGAGTCTGTGTTTACACACACAGCTCACAGTCACTATAGGAGAAGTAAAGAAAAGAGATATATCCTTATGTAGGATGCCCATTATAAATGGTCAATTTTGTGCATGAGCAGTTGCAGGTATTTTGTGGTTGTTGATCGGTGACCTGTATTTACTTTGCATAAGAGTCCATTTCACTCAGCATTTCGGATATTTAGCTGAATTCAGACATCTGGGTTTCCATGTGCTATTCAGCTGCATTCAGACAGTTTTTTTTTCTGCATTCAGACTTCAATTCCTGACCTGAGCAGAAATAAGGCAGTGAGTGGAGAAGAGGACTTTCAGTATATCATATTATATGTAGAGTTCACTTCAGGGTTGTGTGAATTTCATATTTGTCTATGGAATAAAATTGGCAGCTGGGTAATTGATGGTAAAAAAATGGACGGAAAGAGCAGTACTTCTTCTGGCTCTTCATCATCTGCAGCTTTCTCCTTTCAAATGAGTGAAGGAGATGTAGGAAATGAGCTTTGGCAGTTTTTTGGATAAGCCTTTGTTATTGAGCAACCTGTGCCAGCAGCTCCATGCCATACAGCTGTTATTTTATAATACAGCCATTGACCATGATAATATAATTGATTATGATTTGTTGGTGCAGATTTGATGGTTGTAAATGACTGGTTTTTATAATGCTGTACTGTATCAGTGTACTTTCCTTAACATGCACAGTGATTATGCAGATAAAGAAGGAGCATGTGTGGCATTAGTGTTGCACTTTGCAGACGGTTTGGTTATATAAAGTCAAACTTTAAACTTTATAAGTGCCGTTGGACTGAGCACAATTCATTATCACCCATGTTAATTTATAAGATTTAGCTTGTTTCATTTCATGCACCCAGTACTCTAACACAATTTAGTTTTCTAAAAGCTTCTGACATCAAGCTCATAAAATATTCTCATGTTGCGTACTTCTTTTGTTCTATCAGTTTACACTTTTGTTTTTTTGAAGTACTAAATCATGCTCATGTGATTTATTTGAGCGTTTTTTTTCCCCCCTCAAATAAAACTAGTCCACTAGATAAGCTGATGAACCACTTTTCTATAGTGGTTTTCTTAACTATAGTTACAGCTCACTTTAAGTAGGTCTAGATCATAATTATATCTTAATAATTAACACACTGTATAAAATCCAGTCCTCATGAGAAATATTTCTGTAATGCTGTCTCCTCTGTAGCCTCATCAGAGCTCATAGAAGTGTGGAAGATTTGCAAGATTAATTATTTCATAATGTCTTATTAATAAGGCATTATGATGAGAATTAAGTTTGCCCTGGAAGGTTATTACAGTGTGCTTGCAGTAACCAAAACATGCATGTCAGGGAGAAATATTGTGGTTACAGAAATTGACAGACTGTGGCTCTGGATTCATCTGGACTGGTCTTCAACACCATCACAACTTGATAAAACATTATATTCTTCTGGTTTCTGCAGCTCACACACACGCACACACACACACACACACACACACACACACACACACACACACACACACACACACACACCTTAACTATTGTTTAATTTCCTGTAGTTTAACCCTTTTCTACAAAGCAACAGTAAACAGGTTCAACTTATAAATGTCTCTGCAAAACTTTAACACCAACGTATCCACTCACATACAGTGGCCTTTCCATGAGATCAGAATGACAACAACATTACACAACATTAACAAAACGCGCTGCAAATTCTCAAACGTGCTGCAAATACTGAAAACACATGCAACTTCCAAAACTCATGCAAAAAGACTTACAAACACAACGGAAGTGTTTCAGAGGGACACTGAAAGTGGACGGAACCATTCGAGAGCGAGCTGCATAGACCTGGATGTAGAGCCAAGACAGCCCAAGTTTAATCTGTTTATTTATAAAGATACAGTCGGTTTATTAAAAAGTTTCTCGTGTTTATATTTAATTCCTGCTTAAGAATTGCACAATGAGTATTTAAAACCAAAAACTAAACTAAAACCCTCTGAAACACCTCCGTTGTGTTTGTAAGTCTTTTTGCATGTGTTTTGGAAGTTGCATATGTTTTCAGTATTTGCAGCGCGTTTGAGAATTTGCAGCGCGTTTTGTTAATGTTGTGCAGGTGTTGTCATTCTGATGCTTGTGTTTTGAGAATTTGCAGCGCGTTTTTAACTTGCAGTGTGATGGGCTTTCTCGGCCGCCGTAGTTGTTCATACAACAGTAGTAAAAAGGAAAGGTTTTGTTGCATTTTGGTCTTTTGTCCACATGACAATGGTGTTTTTGGGAATAGATAATACAGACTTTTAAAAAGCGTTCCTGACTGGAATTGTTTGCAAACGCAACACTTGCATTGCTGTGTAAACAGGTGAATATGAAAGCGATGAAGACATTAACATTTTTAACAACAACAGAAGAAGAAGCAACAACAATGGTGGACTATTGAGCAGTGTTGTGGTTATACGCAGGGCTGGTGGTGCTCTTCAGTGGTGTGTACATGTTCGAGCACAAGTTACAGCACCACTTACTGACTGGCAGTATATCACTCATAATTGCGAACGTGTTCTCAAACTATTGTCGCATGAATGCGAAACATTCCATTGTGGACAATGTCTAGGTTCAATGTAGGTAGTTCAGAAGTGTGAATTTTGTCGCTCCTGTACTTGATTCCCCTTACAACTGTCCGCTAAAAATAATACTGTAGTGCCTCTTCTTTGCCTCTCCATGGGATGTTTGACAGAATAAATAGAACCTTCTGGTGGTATAATTATGGTTTAATAGATTCAAACTCCAGAGGTGGCTTTTGGGTCTTTTGTATGAAAAATGTGAAGAGCCACTTGAGTCTTAAAGTCATTTTTGTCGCATTTTGACATCATAAGAGAGTATATTTCTGATAATTAGTATTCTGACAAAAAAAAAAAAAAAATTTCTTCAGTGTAGTTTTTTTTTTTTTTTCATCCATAGATTAAACTGCTAAAGGTGCTGCGCTTTCCTCAGATGTCTGTGAACTACAGACATGTTTGTTGCTGATGGACAGATGGTGATTGGCAAGGGGCTGTGTCCATCAAGTGTGAAGGACAGGCAGGGGCAATGAGGCTTTACAAATAAAGTATGCAACTCAACCTTGAAAGCATAAAGATAAGGCATTACGTTCGTTTTTAGCCCACATTTCTATTAAAAACTCCAGCTTATCTGTAGCACCTTAATTCTCACCTCCCTCTCCTCCTGCCCTCCTGTAATGGAAAGTAATACATTTTCTATTTAACAGAGCAAAACCACCAGGCATCCAACATTTTATGAGGGAAAAATACATGTACGGTATATATAGACATAGTTTCTATCAAATCAAATCTCTATAAAAATGAAGACTAAGAGCACCATCAGTGTAACACTGTTTGAGAGTTTATTGCAGTATGAAACAACACAAGGCAATCAGTTTTTTTTTTTTTTTTTTTTTTTTTTACATGGGAAAGTGGTAGGTATTTAGTCTTTTTTTTTTTAAAAGACAGCCAGTGAATCAGCCAGTGACAGCCAGGTGAAGTTGTTTCCACCACCTGGTTGCCAGAACAGAGAAAAGCATCAATGCATGTCTTCCTTGTACTTTGGGAGATGGTGGGTCTAATCACACAGTTCTAGAGAATCGGCAGAAGCATGGTGCAGAACGGAGTGAGATAAGTGATTTAAGGTAAGTGGGCACTGGTCCGTTTTTGGCTTTGTAGGCAAGCATCAGTGTTTTATGTCTGATGTGGGCAGCTACAGGAAACCAATGGGGAGAGATGCAATAAGGTGATGTGATGAGGTTGAAAACGTCTGGAAAAAGTGTGCTGTAATAATCCAGTCTTAAAATAACGAGGGACTGACTGAACAGGCAGAAATGGCAGGATTCTCCTAATGTTCTAGAGGGTAAACCTGCATGTGTGAGACTGTGTGAGGTGAGAAGGACGATGAGTTAGTTGTCCATGGTTACCATAAGGCTGTGTGCAGTGACAGATGGTGAGGTGTACTTTCTTATCACAGCTGACAAGGACTTAGGGCAAGATGTCCCTTCTGTCTGAAATTTTATCCGAGCTGCACTTACTACATTTGCTATTATTACTGATGTACTTATATACACTTAGCTGCTACTTCATTAGTTCCAGTCATGTGGCAGCAGCTTCTGGCATAAAATAATGCAGATACAGCTCAACAGATTCAGTTAATGTTCACATCAGACATAAGGTTTGCACACATGACAGAGTCTGGAGTTGTGCAACATAAAATAATATCTAGTTCCTCTTCTGTCAGCCAAAAACAAGAATCTAAGGCTATACAGGCACGAGGTAAACAGCTAAAGATTAGAAAAACATTGGCAGGTAAATGTTTTACTCAATTTCTCCTGATAGGATCAGACACAAAATGGATAAACAGCACAGATCCATGGACTCAACCTGCGTTGTGTCAACAATTCAGGCTACTGCTGGTGTAACTGTGTGAGGAATGTTTTCTTGGCACACTTTGAGCCCCTTAATACCAATCAAACCTCATTTGCCACAGCCTGTCGAAGTATTGTTTCTGACCATGCTCTTCTTTTTATGGCCACAGTTTTTTCTAATAGTCTTTCTAATCTGATTCTTCTTCTAATGCCTACTTCCACCATGATAATGCACCATGTCACAAAGCAAAAGCATCTCAAACTGGTTCTAGGAACATCCAGTAGAGCATCTTTAGGATGAGATAATGCAGAGTCATACCAGGAATGTGCATCCGGCCAACCTGCACCAATTATAAAATGTAATTATGACAGCTTGGTTCAGAAGGTAAAAGGAAAATTTCCAACATGTTGTAAAAAGAACTGAAGCTATTCTGAGAGCGAAGGCAGTCCTACACGTTAGAAGTGGCCAGTGAGTGTGTGCAGCAGTTGGCTTAAGCGGTCTTAACATTCATGACCTGATCTGAGACATTTACTGAGTAAACCCTGCCCTGCCTAAATTCATCTCCAGTTACAGAGCTACACAACTCATCTTCAGAGGTCACTTACGTAACTTAGGAATCTTTTTCTCAGCAACTTCCCATCAATGGCCATTCATTTGAGTTAAACTCTTCTTCAAACAGGCTGCCATGTGAACAAAGCAGAGTGGGGATGATGAAATAGAGTTCATGAATGTGGTCATTTAAAAATGTGCAGCTGGAATGGTTTTCCCTTGTACCCCACTACTACATTCCCTTGTACCTCCATTACTACATGGAAGCGAACAATAGTTATAATCGTAATTATGTATTGTAACAATTGTGCAAACATCTGCACTAGTTCAGAGAGGCTGTTTGTGGCAGATAATCACCATTATGTGCATGGTTTTAGCCACTAAAGTTAGTGCAGCTGTTCTTAAAGACCCACTCAGCCACTCTGATGCATATAAATACTATCTACACAATACATGCATTATAAGTGCACACAGATGGTCTCTGTATTAGACTGTAATACTGTAGCGTGTGATGACCTCTGCAACTGTAGATTTGCTTAAGAATGTGCTCCTCTTTATTGTTCATCCCTTTAGTCAAAGGGTACATATTGGGTTAAGCATTCATGGTACCATGGTGGTTACAGTACATTATTGTTTCCTACATGATGCAGCGAATATAAAAAGTCTACACACCTCTGTTAAAATGCCAAGGATTTCGCGATAAAAATATCAGACAGGATAAATCATTTCAGGCTGCCAAGAGGCCTACAGCAACATTAAAGGAGCTGCAGAAATTTCTGGCAAGCACTGGTTGTGTACTACATCCAGACAAAAATCTCCTGTATTCTTCGTATGTGTGGACTGCCTTTTCTTATCACGAAAAACATACAAGCTTGGCTATATTTAGCAAACAGCAAAAGAAGCATGGTGGTGGACGTATTAAGCATTAGGTCTGTTTTTCCTCAGCTGAAATAATGAACAGCTTCAAATATCAGTCGGTTCTGGCACAAAACTTTCATAGCCTCTGCTAAAAAGCAGATCTTCACAAGAAGAAAATCAAATTATTGAAATGACCCAGCCTTAGCCCAGACCTAAATCCAATTGAATATCTGTGAGGTGACCAGGAAATGCCCTTTCAACCTGACAGATTTGGAGTGCTTTTACAATGAAGAGTG
Organism: Duopalatinus emarginatus; assembly: GCA_028565595.1. NCBI lineage: Eukaryota > Metazoa > Chordata > Actinopteri > Siluriformes > Pimelodidae > Duopalatinus > Duopalatinus emarginatus. The sequence goes on along the minus strand of JAOVVF010000017.1, from coordinate 11,415,252 downwards.
GGCAAAGATTGCCAAGTAAGTGCATCAAACATGACTGTTGGATTGCTGGATGTGTCTGTATGGACTACAGAATATTTTTTTACTCATGGCAAATGTTCAAAGCCCTTCGAGATCATAAAGAGTTTTTGGATAAGATAAGGCCTGGTGTTCATTATTCTTATAGTAGATTCTGTGCACTTGGCAGCCATTAGGCTGTGAGTGGGACGCATTAACCTTAAATTTATAGCCAGGCTGATCTTTCTAACATGATTTTAAAATTACTGGTAAAATGTGATGATGAGAATTTATGATCTTTGGCTCCAATGACAAAAATATTTTTTTCCAATTTTTGCAGCTACCTTACCTGTGCAATTTTAATAAGAAGTAGATATAAGTCTAGAGGACACAGTTGTTTCAGTGGTAACAGTGATTTTCAGACCTGATGGTTTACTTTTTACTCTGCATATTTAGACTATACAGGACAAGAAAAAATATAAAAGCTTCTAAAACCCAGTTTAGTGAATTAAAGTGAGCTATGTGGACCCATGTAGTGACCTACTCCACCTACTGCTGTATTACGCAGTAGCTAGTACTCAATTTAATGGATTATTTCCATTGCTTTTAGGAATATCTTTCTCAGTTTAACTTTCTCAGTGTTATTAGTGTTTGGTATGGAGAGGTGTAGGATAAAATCTGTAGTCAGACTCTCCTCACAACAGTGTCCTGAATCTGTACAAACATTAATGTAAGAATCTGACAGGTCTGGTCATTTCTGTGTACTCCTTTGCCGATATTACTAAAGGTTTACAGTTACATTTACACTTTTACCAGTGAGCGTACTCTATTCCTGATACAGTCTTTGTCAGCAGACACTATCTGGAAATGTAGTAAATCAGATAAACACATATAGGTGGAAATAAGCCTTCTTGATTTCTAATGGCTACAGTTGCTCTTGGTGCTGATCGTACATCTTCTCTTGCATCACACACTTCCTTTGTTAAATGAGACTGTTGGAGATAACATCACCATCACAACCCTTCTTCTTTCTTTGTCTGGAGTACAGATTTGACTCGTTACTACCAATCTAGTTTCTGCTCACTGATCAAATGCATGCCGTTCTTGTCTGTTGTTTTTCTCTTCCTTGCGTTTTGAATTGTAACAGATTGTCATTTAGCTATCTATTTCTCCTTTTCCAACTTGCAAGCATAATCTGTTTATGAGTGGGTTTGCATGTTGTGATCATCTGTACAAAATCCAGTTTTGATGTATGTTTTTTTTTCTATTCTCCTTCCTCTTTCATAATTCAGTAATTACTACATGTTCAGATACTTTATA
>JAOVVF010000017.1:11386274-11397743 GCA_028565595.1 Duopalatinus emarginatus | reverse complement strand
CCTCACATTCTCCTCTGCTCTCCTCTATTCCTTTATACAGGTCTGTATAGAAAACTCCGTACATCAACACACAAATTTACACAAATAGTACACGTGTGTATAGCTTATTATTAACCTGCAATTGCCACTTGAGGCTATATTTATAATTATTATTATTGTTGATGTTGATGTTGTTGTTGTTGTTACAATTATTACTATTATTTATAATCTTTGGAAATCAAAAATGTTTTTGTACTGACTCAATAGTGCAGAATTCATAAAATGAACATCTAAGATAGACCTAAGAATTCTGCACAGCATGTCACAGCCTATGTCCAGTTTCCAGGCTGCCTGTAGGCTAAGGTGAAAATGGCCATTACCCAGTACGCCAGTCTCTTAGACAGGGGAGCTCTGTGTGTCTTTCATGCATGGCAAAATAGTACAAAACAGTTGCCATCTAGTTACCAGCTGTTACACAAATAGCTCCAAGGTGCACCATATAAGCCAGGTGAGAAAAAAGGGAACAAATGCAAGTATGCCAGTGGTATTTATATAATATCCTGAGACTTACAGTCTCTTTGTGACTTTATTGTAGGTTGTAAAAAGCATTCAGATTTTGTGTTGCTATTCTTTATATTCAAATTTATATTCAAAATTCTACATTTACATTTTCACTGTAATTTAAAAGAAATCCCCTTAGGTAATGATCAGTTGTTAATTATTCTCAGTGCCTCTGGCATGCTGCTTCATACTCTTAAGTTAATTAGCAATCAACACTAATGAGCAGTTGTGGAATTCTGATGTAGCTGATAAGCTAGGAAATGTGGATGATTTGTTCAATCTCTATTAAGCTCTGTCACATTTCAATTCTCTGATAAATCACACAGGCTCTTTTCTTCAGCTGACAGTTCTCTCACAGTGTCATTTCTTCATTTAGATTGTCATCTTATTATTCTTTGTGGACATGGAAATGACCTTCCTCTTTATCCATGATTCCAGAGGCATTAGGAAAACGTGGATGTGCCGTTTCCCACGTAATCACATTTTTCTGCTCACCGTAACTCGGCTTTGACAAATGATACCAGAGATGTACTTTGACGCTGAGTTATGGTCATACCTTTGTAATAGACATACAAGTCATTGAAGGTGTTTGTTGGGTGATTAATCAGTGTTTGTGGATAAATGTGCTACATTTATATAGGGATTATACAATTATATTTACATACAGACTGTTTTACATACACTTAGCTGTGAGTGTCCTACATATGACATTTGTTCTTCTTTAATAAAAATAAAAGGTGCTTTCGGAGCTGTTATATTCCCATTGTGTTCAGAAGAAAGGGTGAATTGATTTACGGACAGTAATTACATTGTGTTTAAAAAAAAGGCTTTATTCTCATATGTGCTCCATTTCCATTCTTTAATTACAATCTTCAGAAGTCTTAATGTAGGTGATGATTACATGGATTATCGTTTCTAAAAACAACGAATATTTGACTTTAACTTAGGGTAATTATAGTAATTATAATTAGGAGGCTTTCATTGTTTTATCTTATGGGTTATTATTATTATTATTATTATTATTATTATTATTATCATCATATAATAATGATGATGATGGTGATGATGATAATAATAATAATAATAATAATAATAATAATAATTATTATTATTATTATTATTATTATTATTATTATTATTATTATAATTTTTATTATTATTATACTTTTTAAAAGATATTTTTAGTATCGTTGTTGCTATTACACTGAAGTGCCAGAAAAACTGAAATGAAATACAGGCTGGTGGTGGCTTCATTGCAATTTGTTTATCTGGCATTCCATGGGACCCCTGATCTACAAACAAATAAACACTGTGTGCCTTCTTTCTGATGAGTTATACCTGTTCATGTCCTGCATTCATTCTAATCGGTTTGGCCTCTTCAAACAGAGCACATCTAGACACACACATCTAGAGATGCCAAATCGTGGTCAGAGGAACATTCATCTGAGTTTAGGGTCCCCAGACCTCAACATTATCAAACACATCAGGGATGCCATGCAATACTCTGTGGACACAGAAATCCTACACCTCGGAATAGAAGAATTGTCGATCGTTCTGCAGGAAGTATCGTGTTTATTGTCTACAGAATACTTCTGCATGCTTGTGGAGTCATAGCCAGTATTAGACTGGTACAGTCTGGCACTTCAGTGAAATGTCATTGTTGTTATTAATTATATTTTAATAAAGATAGCAAACAAATAACAGTAAATGAAAGGCAGCAATAAATGCCATTGTTTAAATTAATCTAAATGTAATTGATGAGGCTGAAGCAGTTGATTTGGACAGTTTTTTTCTCTTTTGCCATGGATACAATCATACTGAGTGATTTTAGTCTTGAGAGAGGGAGAGACTAATGAAACGACACACACACACACACACACACACACACACACACACACACCACTGTGTTAGAAACTCATTTAAGCACATTATACAACACACTGATTAGATGCTCTGTTATAGGTGTTGAATATGAATGAACTGTTTTTACATTCGAATAAAACATGGAGGACGGGTTCATTACTGAATCCACTGGAGAGTGTAATTTCTATCAGAGTGCCACCAAAATGAGAATGTTTGATGTGTCAATCTACACAGTGTATTGTCCTTTTCAAAGCCATTGTCTGAAATGAGAGAGAGAGAGAGAGAGAGAGAGAGAGAGAGAGAGAGAGCTAGAATCAGGCAGGGGCAAAGAAGCATTCCCTCAGGCCCTTTATTTATTTATTTATTTATTTATTTATTTATTTATTTCACTTCATCTTAGCAAGAAAAGTCTGCATTCTGATCAGAATGAATATTCATTTATAACTAAACTGCTTTTTATTCATTGCCTCTGGCATCTACTTCAGCTGCTCACTGCTATGTTGACTTCCACGACCGTGTCTTTGACCAACAACGCTGTGCATTTACAGAGTACATGGCTGCTTTAGATTCTGTAATATGAAGGTTAGATGGCAAGTTGTTTTTATTTGGCGCTTTTCCAGGTATACAAGTATCAGTGGTTTAAACTTAGCATGGACTTAACTTGGACTTATAGAAACGTGACTCAGTGTCACCTGTGTCACTGGAACTGCATGTTTTTTAAACAGCTGTGCTTTCAGAAAGCAACTAACTTCATACTCAGCACACCGTCTGCCATCTAAGTTGGATTTTTTTTTTTATGTTAATAATTTTAGTTTCACTAGGAATTATTATAATCTCAGTAATGATGGCTAAAACAGATTGTTTTGTGCATTTTGAAGGAAACTACTATGGCACACCCAAACCTCCTGCAGAGCCCAACTTGGTTCAGCCTGATCTGGTTGATCAGGTGCTGTTTGAAGAAGAATTTGGCACAGAAGTCCAGCGCAAGCGCACTACCTCCGTCAGCAAGATGGACCGCAACGACAGTGTTGTCCCTGAGGAGGACGATGATGAGGAGCGGCCTGTGCTGCCAAATGGCCTTCCAGGTGTGTGTATATACGGGTCTGTATATTTGGTGTCAGGCTTAAAACTATTCTGACCTCACAGTTTGTAGAATATCAGTTTTCTGATGTTGAGGTATAATTTCCTATAAGACAGATGCTAAATTTAACTGCTTTAATGTACACCTTGACCTTGACCTTCAAAATCAAGAGCCTTTTATATACACTGTGGTCAGCATTGACCTTGTTATTTCCTAATGTTTTACTTAATTTTTTTTTTTAATGCTTTTAGTGAAGAAATGACATCCCATCTATTTCTCAATCACAAAAATAAAATAATAAAAACATTACTTTACTTATATTTGGACCATTTTATCATGGTCAGGGTGATAGATGTGATGGATTCACAGATTATTGTGTGTTAGTTTATCACACAGTACCACTGACACACTCATTCACAGATCAGTGTGGAGTAACCAGTATACCTATTGTCATGTTTTTATGAAGTGGGAGGAATTTGGCATGTTTTTGTGAAGTGGGAGTAAGCCTGCAAAATGCACTTAGATGCATAAGCCAAGTAAGCCAAGTAAGTAAGTCATATTGTCATGTGGACAAGTACAGTATACAAAGAACTATTCCGTTCTGGCATGTCACAATAGACACAATATAAATGCTCTGTAGGAGTTGTGGAATAACACAGTAATTAGATAACACAGTATTAAGATCAGTGGATGATAATATAAGTTCCTTGCCAATTTTAAAATTATTGTTAATGTACTTTCCCAAAATACTATGAATTCTTTTACTCACAAGCTTTACAGCTATTCTAGTTATTTTAGTTATAGGGCAGCTGTGGCTCGAGGTTTAGAAACCAGTCTTGTGACAAGAAAGGTAGCTGGTTTGATTCCCAGTACTGATAGAACAAGACTAAAGTGCCCTTGAGTAAGTCATTTACACCAACATGTTCTCTGGGCACTGTGGATAGGGGCTGTCCCCAACTCCGGGCAAGTGTTTGCGTTTAAAAGTGTGTGTTTCACTGCATGGATCAGTTAAATAAAGAGGTTGAATTCCTCCATGTGCAAGCACAGTAGGTCAGTCACTTCACTAAGTTTCATTATTGTGTTGGTCACCACATAGACGTCAACTTACTGCCACATTTAAACAAACATGCCTGATAGTGAGGTGAACATATTTCCCTAGGTGAGGTTATTCTACATTTATATGAACCGGAGTAAACTGCTGAGCCCATGCAGCAAGATTTGGTTCAGACGCTCTGTTTTATAGATGTCCTACAAAACAAAGTGGTCACTGTAGAAAAGCATGTCCTGTGTTCCTAATGTTTAGAATGTTTTATGACTTTTACTTAAAAAATAATAAATAAATAAATAAAAATGGAAAATTGGTGAGCAAGATATTTTATCATATTGGCTTTCTTGTCAGCTCTACGTGCTGTAGACTGTTTCAACTGCAGGAGAAAGAGCTGACATACAAAAACTCATAACGGTGCATATTTAATTCTGTGTGCATTTTTAAATCACAGAAAATATGTACAAATATTCTGGGTAATAAAAAGCAGAACTAATATCCTGTCTGTTAGTGAACATCATGTACACTATTGTACAAGATATGAACAATATATTGGTACATTAAGCAGGTTATAAACAAAACTAAACTGTGGATGTCTTTGGATATTAGATTCGGTGGTGCTTTTCTGTCCACAGTTAGAAAAGTGATTATTTGAGTTACTGTAGTTTTTCTATTAACTCCAACCAGTCTGGCTATTCACCCCTGACCTCGCTCATCAACAAAGCTATACAGCAAAGCTATTCAACACTTTGTGTAAACTCGTGTAGAAACGAATTGTAGTGGCCGAGTGCTTATTCTTTTGCTGACTTATTTGTCTCTTACACTAACATCAGGGACATCACTAACAACCGTGAACAATAGCTAAAGCTCTTAACCTATATCTGCATCAGACTATATTGCATTGCACCACTGCCACATGATTGGATGATTGGATGGATATTTGCAAGAATGAGCATTATAGTGGTCAGTAAGTGTATTTGTCTCATTGATTTTTACACTCTAAAAGGAAGGGATCTCACACGGGTTCTTTTGATGGTTTTACTTAAACCCCAACGAACAAAGCAAAGAGCCAAACTGTTTTGAGAATGCACACAGCAGAAGCATGTGCTAGTAATGAAACCAGTGTATTTAGCAAGCTACACAGCTCACTTAGACACTGAAGGAAACGTGGACACTGAGAGCTTCTCGCTAAGCCTGCTGCAGCTTTACATAAAAGCCTTTGTTGGCACATTATCACCGCTTTGAGAAAGAATGGTGCAAGGTCAGAACACAACACTGATTATGCATGCTCGGTTTTGCTCTTCCTCAAAGGCCGACTCCCAGATTCACTGTGACAGGGTGGTTTACCTCAAAGAGAAGATATTCCAGTGACCTCAGGTAGAGCAGTTCTGCACTATGATGCAGAGTTTCCACCTTTCTTTAAATTACATTGCCACAGCATGCAGTAATGCTGAGAAATTGTTGTCACTGATTCGTACTGATTTATACAGATATAATACAAATCGCTGATACTGTTTACTCGGTTATTGGAGAGTGAAATGCATGTCACTCAAACTAAAAATCCTACTGAAACAGCCATGATTAATCATACCATGAACATTTTTCAGGCAATCAGGATTTAACACCATGCGTTATTTGTATTATAACATATGGTCATCCATATGTAATTCTGTTAAATAATCCCAGGCTACTAGAGCAATGAGTATGTGAGAGAGAAAGTGAGGGTGAAATCTATAAGGAGAATAGAAGGGAGCTGCTTGTGAGAGCTGCTGAGCTGTAACCAGAGGCATCCAGTCTCTGTCCATCTTGATGCGCTTTGATCCACTGCATACAGTGTGTTTTAATGGACACCATAACGGAAGTCATCTTAATGGAAATCTATTGAAGTGGGTGAGAGAGAGAGAGAAAACAAAAATCTGTAAAGTAGGCATTGTTGCCATGGTACCAAGCAGAATATGCATGTGTTGCCTGTGGTAGGTTGAGCTCTCAAGTGTATTGCTATTGATTAATGTCTAAATCTCAGAGTGGCTGTGCATTTGCATAGTTATCTCTAGAAGTCGGGATTGGCTAATGCTCCATCTGAGCCTTTGCTGGTACCAGTGAAGAGGAAATAGCTACTCAATGTTCACTGAAGCAAATAATCCCTTTCACTTGTGTAGAAAGACATTGAATAAAAGTACATTTACCTTGGAGTCATTTTAATGTGTTTTGGAGGCGTGTGCCACTTTTACAGTGAAAGAAGTTGTGAGATTGCAAGATTGCGTGGTTGGTGTGGTACAGTGGTAACATCGCTGGGCTCCTATGTGAGAGACCTGGGTTCGATTCCTGATCTGAGCAGCCAGTCTGTGCTACACCAATAAGGGTCCTTAGGCAAGACTCCTAACCCAATGTTGGTCTACCTGTAATACTAATAACCTTGTAAGTCGCTCTGGATATGAGTGTCTGCCAAATGCTGTAAATGTAACTGTTTCCACCAGAAGCTTGTGACCATAGATTTTCATTGGGCATAGTCTCAAACAAAATTTAAGATGCTAACACACTAGACCGGCTATTACCTAGAAAAATCTTAAAGTGGCCCTGTAATAGGTAGTGAAAAAGTTTTGGGGGACACATTTTTTATTTTTTTTTCCCTTCCTGAAAAGCATCCCACTCACTTGTAGTTCTGATGTTCACTCTATAATTATTTTCTGTATATCACAGGCACACTGTCAGCTTCTATACTTTTTGCAAAAAGATACAAAATATCAGCTTTATTTATAGTTTTTTGCTATAGAACAAGATTGTTGGCTTATAAAATTATAAATACTCAGAAATGTGTTTTATTAATTCTCCATTTTATTTCATGATGACAGCTGGATTTCTTTAGTAGATCTCAAGCCGTGTTTTGTCCTGTTCCACTCAGGAACATTTGAATGGTTTTATTATTCAGAATTAAATGACCATGACAGTGACTGCAGTCTACCATGAGTTATTTATATTACTTTAGACCCAGGGGGTTGGGTGTCAAACTCTGGCCAGACTGGACCACATCAACTATTTTGTGAGCCTTTGCAGAGCCATAATGTAAAGCTATTCATTTTTTAAATGTTATTATTAATCCCTATTCTGTTGAATCACACCAATACCTCAGACTTTTATCTAAACTGCTTTTTCTATAACTGGTTCATGGGGCCTCTGGAGTCTATTCCAGCACTCATTGGGCAGAAAGCAGACAAACACACTGGACACGTTGCCTGTCCATCACAGGGCGAAAACACTTACACACTTATGGCAATTTAGTATCTCAAATTCATCTGACTGTGGGAGGACACCCACACATGCGCAGGGAGAACATACAAACTCTACTCTGTCTGTAGAGAAAACTGAACCTAGCCCCCTTCTGCTGTTAGGCAACCACACTACCCACAGTGCCACCATGCCAAGTATAGGATGATTTTAGGAAATAAAAGGGCTAATTTTTTTCATAGACTAGTAGACCAGTGCATTCAGTAGTTACACCTTTGGGAAAATTGTCTACTTGGGGGAGTGGAAAAATGGCAGACAGCAAATAAATGTAGGCAGATGGTAATCAAAATAGAGTATTTGCAAAATTTAGTCACCTCTGATAGAAAAAAGACACATCAAAAATATTTGGCTTTGTTTTGCTATTTGCTTGCCATCTACCTTTTTATCGTTTCTCCATCTCCTTTTCTCTCTTGCCATCTTTCAAAACCAGAAGAGATTTCTCTTGCCCTGTCTATCTCTCAACCTTAATATACAAATCACTCCCCTGCTTCTGTGTAGTGCTTTGCATTGTGTGATGTGTCATAACTCTCTCATCTCTCTCTCTCTCTCTCTCTCTCTCTCTCTTGCTTGCTCGCTCGCTCTCAGAGGGAAGTGAAGAGTGGAGAAGGCCAGTGCCCAGCTACACTCAGTCAAACAGCAGCAGCAGTGTCACTCGTGGAGGTGGCAGCAGCAGTAGTGAGCTTGTGCGCACCTGGAGTTCTCTCTCCAGAGACGACAGCCTCGAACCCCTGCCATACAACTGGGAGATGGCCTACACTGAAACGGGCATGGTCTACTTCATTGAGTGAGTCCGGGGGAAATAGTGCAAAAGGCTGAGGCAGATTTCGTGTATATGAGTGAGGTGTGTTGTGCAGCACCAACAACAGTTCACTTCTGACCTCGGGTTGTTTCGTGTAGACCTAATCCGAGTTTTCTTTAGAGCATTGTTGGGATATTCTTGTCTTCTTATTTAACCAGAGGGTTTAGGCTATGATTGTGATGTAAATGCAACCGTAACAGTAAGGATTCTCGAACCATTCATGTCTTAATAGCCTTAAGCATTCTGTGTGCTGTAGTAAACATCAGTGATGGACAAAGTGGCAACAATACAAAAAAAGGATGAAAAATAACCAGAATGTTAAACACTACACTGTCCTATAAATAACATGTTCTAAACATAAGTACATAAACAGAGTACACATTTCTAAATGTATAGTACATAGAAATCAGTCATTCGAGTGATCACTGTCTGCTACAGCGGTGGGGAAACGATAGCCGTCTAACTCCAATTCAGATTAACAGTGTCAGATTAAACTGAATTCATTAGGCTTATGTTCCTTTCATTTCATGTGCCACACGTCAGGCACATCAAAGCATGGCGTTCATTTTGTTAGAAAAGCACATTAACCTAGCGAGGTTTTAGACCTTTTAGATCTTTAGGCAGACTGAATGCAGTTACTGCTGTATGTGTTAAACGGCTCCTCACCTAAAGTGATCTCTGCATGGCAGACCGCCAAGGCAGAAGTAGCATAAACACCCTTTTCTGTGTCATTTTAGTACATTTCCTTTTTAGTTGTACCGAAGTAGAGAGGTCAGAAGTATATTATTGGCAGAAAGCCCTGGGTCAAAACATTTTTTATATTTATTTTTGCCCGCAACATCCAGCAGGTTTTCTCAGACTGCTGTACGGATATTTTCTAGCTTTTCTAGCTTTTCTCTCCAGGGTCGTAGTTATATCACTAGGATCAGATTGGACACCTTTGTTCTAATGTATTAGGAGCATACGTGTAACATAACAGACCATTATAGCGTTGTGCTTTTGTGTTCTGTTAATGGATCTTGTTTTTGATGAGAACAGTAGAGAGCAGCAGAGCAGCAGTCAGTGAGGAAGCAGGAGCAAATTTAGTCCACATCGTGGCCCAGATGTTCTCTAATGAACAGAGAGAGTGATGAGTCTCCCTCTCTCTCTCTCTCTGTGCGTGTGTGTGTGTATGCACATGGTCATAAATAATTTATGATTTCCAACAAATTCCCAAATTATCAACTGTATAAATATCAGAGAACTGCATTAGTAGGTCAGTGAACATCGCACCTCAGTGTTTGAGCTTCATCAGCGGTCATGAACTGCTTTATAAACCGGTTGATATTTGTGTAAATGTTACTAGATGTAAATAATTTGCTATGTGCTATAGTAGATGCATACATCTGTTCTCACTAATCAAACCAATATGCCCAAGCAGAAATCTGCATGAGAGTGATTTGCATGACTGCCATCTCAATATAGCTCTTGCACAGAGGATTTGATAGCATGTGAAAGGAGCGTGATAGTATGCAAGTGTAGTATGAGAGCATGTGATTGTAGTATGCATATAGATATGATAGTATGTAAGAGGAGTTTGACATAATATTCAAAGGAATATAACAATATGTGAGAGGAGTATTGTGGTGTATTTAAAAGAATATTATAATATGTGAAGGGAGTATGCTATATCAAAAGCAATATGATGAGATGTATGTGAGAGGAGTATGATATTATACTTAATAGAATATGTATGTGAAGGGTTGCTATATCCAAAGGAATATAGTCATATTATACTATTATTATATTTTATTTAAAGAGATATGATACTATGTGAAATGAGAATGATTTTGTATTTAAAGGAATATAGTAGTATGTGAGAGAAGTATGATTAAGTATAACAATATGTTTGAAAGTTTGATGGGTCATATGCGGGATAATGATGGTGTGTGTGTGTGTGTGTGTGTGTGTGTGTGTGTGTGTGTGTGTGTGTGTGTTTGACAGTGTAGGTAAGCATATGATATTGTCTTTTATAATAATGTTTTTCTGTGCATTAGTGACACTTGACAATGCACCATACTTCTTATCCGAATCCTTTTTACCCATGTCTATAAATACTTAAATGGTTCCTGCATATTCATAAACCATCAGCCACTAATTCAGCCATTAATTCTGGTCAGCTGCATGAACAAGTCAGTAGAGAGCTCACTTCAGCGGGTGTGTAGACTTGATGCCTCTTATTGGTTTCTAATACATAAAGCTGAAAATGTTTCCAAAATCTGCCTGGAAACATAAATAAAATAATAATTCCACAATTTGCTGTAATGCTGCTCTTGCTTCACGATTCGATCAGAAGATAGGCACAAGCAGCAATTTGCATAAGAGATTTGCATTGCAGACATTAGAACTTAGATTGTACAATTTTCCTGACAGCAGATCTGGCTGCTGGGAGAAGAAGGGAAATATGTTAGGGACTGTGTTACCAGTTATGATGCTGTATGTGTACTGGGGAATATACTAGTGTATTATGTTTTACTTAGTGCATACAGTCTTACCATTAGGAAGGTCACTGAAAAGCATTTATAAATATGTATCATATTCTATAACTGTGTAATCTGTATGAATCTGTTTATATATTAATGCAGCTATGTCTTTTTGTTCTGCAGTCATAACACTAAATCTACTACGTGGCTGGACCCTCGCCTTGTCAAGAAAGCTAAACCACCTGAACAGTGTGAGGATGGAGGTAACTCCCTTTCTCCCTGTCCTTACCCATACACACACACACACACACACACACACACATATATATATATATATGTGTGTGTGTTTGTGTGTGTGTGTATATATATGTGTGTGTGTGTGTCTCTCTCTCTC
>JAOVVF010000017.1:11361880-11376737 GCA_028565595.1 Duopalatinus emarginatus | reverse complement strand
ATACATACACACACACTCACACACAATTAATAGTGAATGTGAATGTACTTAATGTACTTACAAAAGCTGTATCATAAAAAAAGAGAAAAGAAAAATGTTCTTTTAATCATAATAGTTGTACGATGGAACGGGAAATGTCATGGTAAATGCCAAGGTATATTTTAAGACCCTTGGTATTTGTGGAAAGTACCTAACAGTCCCCAACATCATTGGTGTAGGAAAGTGTTGTACACTGAGGGTGCTGGAACTTTATCCAGGAATGTGTACTGATTACTATACTTACACCACAACATGATTAAATCCTCGAGTCAGACAATGTTGATTTATTTTGTATAGGACAGAAATAATTATGACTATAACAATATTTTATAGATAATTATATATACAATATTATATACAAAAACTATATATTCTATATTTCATATTAATGTGCGACTTTTGATACAATAATGTTCCTGTAAGAGCTCATACACAGGGGTGAGTTCAGTGGACACTCCCCATTATGTAAACCACTGGTGGTATAAGAGGACCCACCCAACATGTGTGCTCACACACACAGAGAGAGAGAAAGAGAAAGACATAGTTCTGTCTTGCTATACTTGTGAGGATATTCCATTGACAATTACTAATGATGATAATTAATGCTATTCCTAACTCTAACATTAACATAACCCTAACCTCAGTAATGAACAGTTTTTGGATCTTTTATTTTTATTTGTTTATGTCTATCTATCGATCTATCTATCTACATTTACATTTACGGCATTTGGCAGACGCTCTTATCCAGAGCAACTTACAAGGTTATTGGTATTACAGGTAGGCCAGCGTAGTGTTAGGAGTCTTGCCCAAGGACCCTTATTGGTGCAGCACAGACAGGGAATCGAATCCGGGTTCGTTCACATGGGAGCCAATGATGTTACCGCTGTACCACACCACACCACACCAACCACTATCTATCTGTCTGTCTGTCTGTCTGTCTGTCTGTCTATCTATCTATCTATCTATCTAAAAAACCCACGCACCCTCATAGCAACCAGTCAGATGTCCTTGTAGATCCCATCAAGATATAAAAACCTGCACGACCCCTCAGTAGGAATGTTTGACAGGTTTTCACAAGGTTAGGTTTCCATCAGTTACACAGGGTTTAGTTAATGCACTACACAAACACATGTGTGCATGCTCAAACAGCCACCACTGCTTTTAAAAATAAAAATTCTGATGAAATGATAATTTACTGAGTGCATAAAAGTGCACATAGGGGTGTTTTTGCACAAAACCCTGTCTGTGTGATTGTTTGTGTATTTCCATGAATGGTTGTTATTAGAAGTTATTCATCCTCTGTTACTTAGAGCTTCCATACGGCTGGGAGGAGATTGAGGATGCGCAATACGGCACATACTACGTTGAGTAAGTCTTCTCAGTCTCCAGCTGTTTCTTTCTTTATGTTTTATACACGCATACATGCATGTGCACATAGACAAACACACACACACACACACACACACACACACACACACACAGATACACACACACACACACACACACACATAGAGATACACACATACAATTTTTTCTGTATACTGGTCTTTTGTATACAAGCATCAGGAAATAATGAGATATAATTGTATGTATGATGTATCCTGATTATTTTCATTGCTCTTTTATGATCCTCTGCTGATTTTATATATATTCTACAGTCACGTAAACCAAAGAACCCAATTTGAAAATCCAGTGGTAGAAGCTAAGAAGAAGCTTGCACAGGAGGCTGCAGCTGCAGCACAGGGCCAAAAGGGGGCAGCAACTGCTTCAGGTAAACAGCCATTGTTTCCCAGTTAAGCACAAGGCCATTGTTACTGAGTGTAGAAATGAAAAATATATTCCTATTTACAAGTAAAAAAAAAAAAGACAGAAGCATCCAGAAGGCAAAATCTGAGGTGTTTGTCTTCAACAATACAACAATCCAAAATATAAGATAAAATCAGCATACAACTCTGCAGGAGGAAACTCCCGAAAGCTCACTGAACACTGCGACTGAGACGAGTGTAAAAGAGGTTGGAGGCACATAAACAAGAGATGTATGGGAATATTATGTAAGACAAACCTGTGAAGGAACATCTATTAAATCAAAGGAGCTTTATATGTTATATGTTGGTGATATAAATGACATTTATTGTTTTTTTTTCTTTGCTATTTGCATATGAGATTTATATTGGCAACACATAGCCAATAGTCTGTCTGCCAGATTTCACAGTGAAAAAAAAGGGGGGCTACAGTCAATCGCAGAATAGTTCTCACCTTTGGTAAAAATGTTTCTGTGTTTAAGAGACTAACAGGACATCCTATTATAGTCCTGTCCTTCTTTTCTTCCTCCCCTTCCCTCACAAAGCTCCTCTCTGCCCCCGTTTGCTCTTACCACCTCTTGTTCGTACAAGTCTGAGACAAGAATCTTACTCATTGCATACGCAAGGCCTACTCATTTGACCTAACAAAGACGTCACGGTTTGTTCATCACTGTTTATTGTTTTGTTTCCCTCCTCCTGTGGTGACATTATATGGTCATGATTTTCCACTAAGACAGATTTTTTTACTCATAGCGCTGACTTCATGGAAAGAGAAACAAGCCGTCATTGCACAATGACACGATTGCCACACTTCCTTATTTCCTGTCCATTGCTACAGATTAAATGACCTGGCTGGATCGAGTCAGCCTCCTGAATAATCAGATATGGGAATCACTAGAGAGTTTATTTCATTTCCATTTCCATGTGAGAATGTCTGTCATTGTGTCATGGCTGACCTTGTGCTTCCTAACTTTCTACCTAGGATATGTGTAGGCAGGAATTTCCTCGTGCTGTGATGTGTATCTGTGACAAATAAAGGCTGCTTCTAAAATAAGAAAAAGGTGTGTGTGTAGGGTCACTTTCATTAGTCCTTTCCTTCTGCTCTTCTAAGTGAAAGTGAACTATTTGCCTACTGTGCTTGTACACTGAGGAATGTAACCCATCCATGCAGTGAAACACACACACACCAGTGAACAGTAGGGGGCAGTGAACATACTTTCCTGGGGCACGGGGCAGGGAGTAGTTGGGGGAGTTAGGTGCCTTACTCAAGGGCACCTCAGTCGTGTCTTTTCCTGTGCAGGGATCAAACCTGGGACCTTCTGGTGACAAGATCGGGTCCCTAACCACTAGGCCACGGCTGTCCCTCTCCAAAGACCCATACACCTCTCTATCAGTAATGCTTGACAGCTGATAATGGGTCAGCTTACACTGTTTTTATACCGAAGTACATGCTCTTCCGCATTTGAGATGACAGCACATTATTTTCTTAATGTTTCTTATGTTTTTGAATACTTTGTAATATGTGTCAGAACACTGACCTGACCTGTGTGGAGTTTATGATCAGATCTGATGCACAGACATACTGACCTATGCTAATAAATAGTTCTCTACTGGTTGTGTGTATGTGTCTGTGGTTTGGGGTGGTCCCCATGACGAAAATATCTTTGTTTTTGGTTTTGTTCATGTCTCCACCATTGCCATGGTATCAGTCTGTTACCCATTGTGTTTGCATGTTTTAAGTGCCGCTTGATTTGTTTGTCTGTTTATTCGTTGTTTATGTCGACAAATCAGAGACACAGTTTACTTTGTTCCCAAGTGCGGTTTCATTGTACTTCCTATTCTTGATCTTTGCCTGCTTGACTTAAATTATGGCTTGTCCTACATTGACATTGTCTGCATGTCCTCCGGCAGTGACCGCTCACTATCATAAGAGGAACATGTTACATTCGTTCATAGCATTAGCTACGTGTATTAATGATAAAAGACAATGGTGGATCCTCATGACGATAGTAAGACAAGTGTGTGTTGGATTATCTTGCTGGGGACCAAAAATCCTGTCTGATGATAGAAATATCAGATTGTTTTGTCTATTGAGGGACATTTGGCTGGTCACTATAAGGAAAGTGACCAAGAGCAAAAAAAGGAGATAACAGGGGATAAGTTCAGGGTTTGTTTTAGGCATAGCTTTAATTACCTGTAGTGAAAGTGAACTATTTGCCTACCGTGGTTGCACACAGAGGAATGTGACCTCCACATTTAACCGACCGTGTGCGGGGCCTCGAACCCGCAACCTTCCCATCCCGATACCGGTTCCCTAACCACTAGGCCACAACTGCCCCCATGACTGTTTTAATAATTATGTCTTCACAAGAATAGCAATGTGTGTGTGTGTGTGTGTGTGTGTGTGAGAGAGAGAGAGAGACGGAGAGAGAGAGAGAGAGAGAGAGAGAGAGAGAGAGAGAGAAAGAGAGAGAGAGAGAGAGAGAGAGAGCAAATAAACCAGCACTATATAATCGCCATTGCTTTAAACACCACTTTAAACACTACTAGCAGAAGTGGCAGTATTTGGGGATTGTCTGTTTGGGGCTGTGTGGTGGGTAATGAATGATCTAATTTGCAGTGTCATAAAGCCAAGTGTTATAATGGATTTGTTTATAACACCAGCTGGGTGAAGCACTTTGTTTGTTTAATTATAGGTCAGTCAAGCATAAAAAAGCTATCATCAGAAGCCAGAGCTTTCTAATGCATCTCACTCTCTCTCTTATTTGTCTCTGCCTCTGTTTAGCTAAGCTATACACAAACTCCTGTTGTTATTGTCCTGTCCAAAATCACCAGATCAGAAAACATATGACAAGAAAAAAAAGATGAAATGAATTTGATTGAATTATTTCTCTAGGTGGTGATGGGGGGACGCCAGGTTTTACTCGTGACCCCACTCAGCTGAAGGGCGAGTTATATCACACGGCTTTGAAAAAGAGCGCTCAAGGTTTTGGCTTCACTATTATTGGAGGAGACCGACCTGATGAGTTCCTGCAGGTGAAGAATGTCTTGGCAGATGGACCAGCAGCAGATGACAACAAGATGGCCTCTGGTGAGAGAACGCACTAGATGAATTTAACAAAGCTGCCCTTAGTGGCCTGTGTTTGTTTATTAAAGGAAAATCTCATTTTATTTAACCTTATCTCATCCGGAGCACGGGTAACTTTTGGGCAAATGCCAAGGACACCGATTTCTCCAAACCAACAAACAAAAAATCCTGTTTAATCAGAAAACACATTTATAATAGAAGGTTTGGGGCAGTTTTTTAAATTCTTCTAATGTAAGGTCACAATCCAATAATAAATACAAAATGAGAGAGGGAGCAATATAGTTAATTGTAATTTCCTGACATTTTGGGTAACATTTACTAATTAACAATTGTGTACAACAGAAATATCATTCTATCAAAGCTGTGCTTCACATAATAACACCAGTTTACTGACTGCAACCTAGTGATGGTTGCCTTTTTATTAAGTGTTTTTTTTGTACTTGCATAAAATATATGGCCAAGAGCATGTGAACACCTGACCATCAGACCCATATGTGGGTTTTCCCTAAACATTTGGCACAGACTTATGCGTTGAAGCTGAAATCGGAAAACTTTACAGGATATTTTTGTATGCATTACAGTTTTCCTTCACTGGAACTAACAGAGTTCCAGCATGACAATGTTCCAGTACACAAAGTAAATACCACTTGGGGTGGGATATTACCACAGTTATCCTCTAAATTCTAGTAGAAAGCCTTCCCAGAAAAGTGGAGGTTATTATAACAGCGAATTTGGCACCAACTTTGGTATGGAATGTTCGGGTGGGTCATACTGTAATGGGTATGATGGTCAGATTTCTACATAATTTTGTCGAGTGTGTGTAGATAGAGAATAGGTTAAAAGTTTCTGAGCTCTTCTTTTCTGAAGTCTTTTGAAGTAAGTCTTTTAGAGATCGTGTTCACTCCACTTTTTCTCAGGTGATGTAATTGTGGAGATCAATGGCACACTGGTTCTGGGTAAGACCCACAATGATGTGGTGCAGATGTTCCAGTGCATTCCCATCAGCCAGTATGTGGATATGGTCCTGTGCCGTGGCTACTCTCTGCCACCAGATGTACAGGTGGACAATGATGACCTTCCCCCTCCTCCACCCCCTCCCCCCTCAGCTGGTGACGTGGTAACAGCTGTACCCCTCATCAATGGGCAGCCGCTGCTTGTCAAGGGCGATGCTTTGCATGCTTCCTCCCAGGAGCTCCACTACCTCACTACCGATGCCTGTGGGCGACCTATTGTGGCGGCACTACCCAGCATTCCCACTGGTGCCGATGAGAGGCCCGAGGGAGGAATGCTGCAGCCGGAGCTGGTCACTGTCCCCCTGGTGAAAGGCCCAGGCGGGTTTGGATTTGCCATTGCTGATAGTCCACTGGGCCAGAAGGTGAAGATGATCCTGGATGCACAGTGGTGTCATGGCCTACTCAAGGGGGACGTCATCAAGGAGATCAACAGGCAGAATGTGCAGACACTGAGCCATGCACAGGTGGTGGACATACTGAAAGAGCTGCCTGTGGGAAGTGAGGTCAACCTGCTGGTGCTGCGAGGAGGTTAGTAAATCCAAAAAAGTCCAAGAAAGAGAGAGGGAGATAAAAGGATAAGGATAATAAAAAAGATAAGGGGAGAAAATATGTATTTCATATTGTGTTTGGTTTGGAATGAAAAGATGTAACCTAATCTATCTGTGTATGACATGTCATATTTGAATGTTTGAGTCTCATTGTCACCTGCAGGAACACTTTACCATCTAGAGAATAGGAATAATTATACTCTGTTTGAAATTAGTCCAAATTATTATATCATATCATTATATCACTGCACAAAGCAGCAGTTCCTAATGATTTCTAGGTTCTTCGTTTGCTGGCTTCTTTGTGATTTAGACATAATACACTGAATAAACCCCTTCCCTATCAACTAATAAACACTATATAGCCAAAAGTATGTGGACACCTGACCTTTACACCCATATGTGTTTCTTTTCCAAACTGCTGTCACTAACTCGGAAGCAAGCAGTTGTACAGGAAGTCTCTGTATCACATAGCGTTTCCCTTCCCAAAAGCTGTTCCCACATGTTAATGCTCCTGTGCAGAAAGCAGGAAAACAAAGTTTGCCAAAGTTGGAGTAAAAGAACTTGAGTGTCCAGCACAGAACACTGACTTCAACTCCACTGAACACCTTTGGGATAAATTGGAATGCTGATTTTACCTCAAGCCTCCTCATTACACCAGAGCCTGTGGAAAGCTAGTGGAAAGCTTTCCCAGAAGAGTGGAGGTTATTATAACAGAAAACAGAAACAGAATATATATATTCATTTAAGGGATGAGCAGTAGAGCTGAGTATGTGGGTTGTGCCCATGAAAAATTTGCCAAATATTCTCTGCCATTTCTAAACAGCTTATTCTGCCATTGACTTCTTTGGTGTTTAGTGGACTAGTTGATTGAAGTTTGAAGAAATAAGACATACTGGCAATTTAATTTATTCATTTATTAAACAGGAGCCTCAGTAGCTTGTGCAAAAAGCCTGTTACCTCCTGCTCATGCTGGTCACCAGCCTGGTCACACACTGCTGTAGGATGGCATTCCATTCTTTTACCAGCATTTGTTGCAAGTCAGCCAACGTGGTTGTTTTGGTCCCTCTGGCACGAACAGCACGCCCAAGCTGATCCCACAAGTGTTTAATGGGGTTGAGGTCAGGACTGCTGGCAGGCCATCCCATCCTCTCCACTCCCAAATTCTGGAGGTAGTCTCTGATAAACCCTGCTCTGTGGGGGTGAGCGTTATCATCTTGGAGGATAGAGTTTGGTCCCAGGCTGTGGAGATATAGGATTGCCACTGCAGAATTTCATCTGGGGCTACCAGAAGCTCAAAACAAGTGTTAGTAGCAACAGCAAAATAAGCTGTTTAGCAATGGCAAAGAAGATTGGGCAACTTTTTCATGGGTGCAATCAACATACTCAGCTCTGCTGCTCATCACACAAATGCATGTTCCTTACAAATATTGCATCATTTACAAGGGAAATTAAGAGGCTTTCCAGTGGTATAAGATTTATTGAAAAAAGCATCCACATACTTTTTACCATATAGTTAACCACTTTCTCTATTTTATCTATCCTCTTACAAACCCACTGACAAAACGTAATAGTAAAACACAGTTTCTCTAAGTTAGTTTGCCAAAGTCTTAAAATAATCTATTATTCACAATGATATTGATATTGCCATACAATGCCTTGCAGAAGAAAGTGTATCTAGCAAACATGGGGAAAAGCTTCTCTGGCTTTTGTTTTGTTATGTTTTGGCCAATGATTAGAACATAATCCCCAGACTGAAATCGCTGTTTGTCTGGTTTCCGCCTAATTTGACAGGGCTTAAGCAAATTTGCCAAGTAAAACGTTCAGAGACATATCCCTTAAGCCAAAAGTAATTTTTCCAATGACTCACAATGGGTGAGGTGGTGACTTAAACCAAAACCCATTGCCATGGCAGCAGTTTAATAGTATGCTGTGACAAAACATTCCACATTGTCATGCATCTGTTCAGCTCAAAGGCAGTTTGCACTCCCAGGTGATGGAAAATGTGCTGAAATGACATACACAACGTTCTTCATTGGTATTTCAACAATGGCTGTGTTTCTTTTTTGCTTTTATTGCTTAAACTTAGCCTTCCTCTTCACAAAATATTTAAGTATTATTTGTGATTTCTGATTTTTTCATTATTTAAAGGCACTAATTTAACGTAAATTCAAAAATGGTCACGATTATGGTTCCTGAGTGCCACGCATGTTGCATAGTAATCCAGGAGTTGTATCTCCCTGGATTTTCCCAGCTGTAAGTCAGACGGTGACAAACCTACCGGATGACCTACAGCACCTATTACATGAATCTAAATTCCAGCTACAGGATGCATCACTGCACTATGAACCAGATACTGGGAGTCCATATGTGCTTTGATCAGTAGAGTATTACTGCAAGTCTAGACTTCCAGTCCAGAGTATGCTAATAGGATGCAGGACAGCGAGCAGTGGGAGAAAAGAGAGAGACAGGCGTAGAATCTGGTCTGCTAATACAGAGGAATAGGGGGTTTATACCTTGAGGGTTAAGCCGTGAGTTACTTCTTTACCTTTACATTCAGAGAGAAAGAAAAGGTAAGTGTGTGAAGAATTCTTTTCCTTTAGTAGAGACAGTAAGAGTGTGAGTAAGATAGATTTCTTTCATTCATATGCGTTCCATTTTCTTGAGGAAGTCACATCAGTGTTGGGGTTGGGTTTTGTGAGCGTGGGTTTTGTGCTGACAGATGGAACCACGGATTGGTCATTAAGATTTTACGCAATGCTTTACTCTCTTCAGAGCCACTTCCCACCCCTGACTCTCTATCCATCTCTCCATTTCATGTTCATGTCCTCTATCCATTTTTAATATGTCTTGGATGAAATATGCTTTTCAACTCGGCTTTCAGATTTCTTCATGAGCTCGCCTGCTATTTGTTTCACCAAGAGTTACTGGCTCATCTTTCTTGGGAAATGTGCTTAATGTAGACTTCTTCCTTCTTTTTTTCTTTCTTTCAATATTGATAGTAGTTCTTTGATTTTTTTTTTTTTTTGCTGAGAATTGGTACACTAAGGTATCTAGAGGCTGAACAGTGTCTTATAAGCATTTTACATCTACCTATTTTCAAAAATACCAAATGTGTTTACATAAATAAAATGTTTCTGCTATTCAGCCATAGATTTTACCAGCTGTACCACCATCTTTAAAATACGCCTGACATTTTGTTTAGCCAAGCCATGGTCATTAAAAAGTGCTAAACCCATTTCTGATTGATAATATATAACTTTCATTATCTAATGTGCTGAAACAAATTTTGCTATTTGACATGCTGGATGAAGTCTAGATTTAATATATCTCATTCTGATAAAACTGAAGTAATGATGGATGGTAATGATCTTCTAACTGTATAAGCTAACCTTGGTAATCCAATATTGTTGATTTGACCAGAGCTGTGATATTGTTCTAAGTTGTAGGTATTGGAAGAAAATTGGGGGAAATATACATTAGGTGTCCTATGTAGAGATGTTTTCAGACTAATATGTGGCTGTGGGAGAGATAATTGCCCCCCCCCCCCTTTTTTTTTTTTTTTTCTAGTAAGCGCATTGGATTTTAAAATCCTAGGTATGGATGTGTGTGTGTGAATGTGTATATGCATGGTGACCTGCTGTGACCTTGACCAGGATAAAATGTTTACTGAAGAGGAATGAACACCTACTATGTTAAAAATATGTGCACACATTTAATTGTTTCTTTTCCTTTCTCACCATCATCTTCTCATTTCTGCCTGTAGGTCAGACTTCACCAGTAAAAAGTCTTAGGCCTGTGAGTATGGTGATACTTTTTTCTTCCACATTTAAATCCACAAGGCTTTAGCTGTCAGTATAAGATGATGAAAATATGTTAACTTGCCTTAAAAGCATGCACTTTCTACTTGTACCCTACAGAGACAGGAAATTAGTGCCAGTCTAGAGACTTTGGACCAGTGCCATGATGTCGGAGCCCCCCAAGCGCTCACTTATTATTCAAGCACATTGCCCAGTAGTTCTCCAAGACGAGACCTCACTCTCCGGCAAAGCAAATCCAAAAGCACTGGACAAGAGTCTGCACAGAGAGGTATAATTATTATTATTATTGCTTTCATTTTTATAGTAAGTTGTAAAGATCAATTTATGCTAATAATAATAATAATAATAATTTACAAATAATATTGTTAATAATATTGCTTAAAATTCTGTACCTTTTACCATATATGAATAAATCCTATGCATATTTTTGGATTATGATTAATAGTACATACACAGGGTTCCCACGGGGTCTTAAAATGTCTAAAATTCGAAACTTTAAATTTAAGGCCTTAAATACATAAAAAGAAATGGCCAGTTTTATCCAAGGTCTTTAAGTTAATTTTGCCAAGTCTTGAATTTTTACTTTTGTTAATCCCAGGAAGCATAATCTAATCAGAAGGTAGTTCTTTGTGTTTCTGGGGGCTACCGGTGTTAGTATGTGGTAGTTATGTTAGTATATAAAATGTTGATTATCTCTTTTAATATTGAATTAATTGAATCTTTTTCTATAACTGAATTCATGAAAATAAAATCTTTTGAGAATTTCTGGGATCATTAGAATGTTTCCGGTAATGTGTTGTGTTGGTTTTAAATTTTACTGAGAATGGTTTTAAAAGGTCTTAGAAAAGGCTTAAATTTAACTTCCTGAAACCTGCAGGAACCCTGATACAGTAGATACAGACTTCACTACTTAATAAATATTAAGTCAGAGCTTTGGTGTTATTAACTGTTTCTCAGCAGTGCCTCAGTATAAAGAACTCGACGTGTTTATAAAGAGAGATCAAGAGACCGGATTCGGCTTCCGTGTGCTAGGAGGAGAAGGACCCGAACAGCCGGTAAATTCCATTTTTTGGCATCTTTAACTTATTATAATGTCCAAACCACTATTTGCTAATGAATTGATTCATGGTGATCTGACCTATGATGTCAACATGACGTTCATTGCTCTAAATGCTTTTTATTTACTAAGGTGTACATAGGCGCTATCATACCCCAGGGAGCAGCAGAGAAAGACGGCCGTCTGCGGGCAGGGGATGAGCTGATGGCCATTGACAGCATCACAGTAAGGGGCAAATCCCACAAGCAAGTGCTGGATCTGATGACCAATGCGGCTCGCAATGGACAGGTGCTGCTGACTGTGCGCCGAAAGGTCATTTACAGAGGTGAGTCACTTGGGATTTTACAGCGATACACACCCTAAATTTGTTCTTTCCAGATTTTCAAAACCACAGGGTTTTTATTTCTAATTTCCTTCCTTCTCTTTTCCTGGTAACTATTATGTAATGTTTCTGATACAAAACATCTATCAACTTCTAATGAGGTTTTTCCTCTCTGTGTTTTTGCCAGTCTATGCACCGACTCCCACTGACTTACATAATATTTATTGTAGTGCTGAGGAATATTATTCCACATTTCCCAGCTATTTTAATTATTATACATTAATACAAAGAAAATAGGAGTGTGGTGTCATACACTCCGCTCGACAGTAAAGTAAACTTCAGTCTTGACCAGAGGCATAAACATATGATAACAGTGATAAGAACACCTTTGCTCAAGACTGAAAAAGCATGCCATTCACATGCAGACTTCAAATGCAAAACATGTTCAGGGCTGAAAAAAACGTTTTTCAGCAAAGAATCCAAGTAGAGAGTTCTCTGGGATTTGTGTAGTGCAGGAAATTAAATCGGGAGGGTAGAACACACTGCAGCCAAGCTAAGTAGCCTTAATCTTTCTTTTCAAGTAGCATAAGTTTCCTCTGAATCTCTACTGACCCTCTCACCCTCCAAACTGCTTCTCTGAACTAAATCATTCCAAAGGTAGTGGGTTTGGCTGATGAACACAAATTTGCCTGGTAAAAAATAAAAGCCTGTAATAATGAAAGCCACATGCAAATGTCCGGCACAACACATGCACTGTGCTGGACACATGTTCTGTGCTGTTATTGATTTTTCTTTAAAAAAAAGAACTGCAAACAAAAGCATCCATGCTTATGAAGTGTGTGTCCTTCACAGATTTTTCTGATGATGATGGGGCATGGAACATGGCTCCAGTGCTGATGAATGGTTCTCCAAAAACCCCACGTATTCAAGTCCCAAGTGTCTTGGACCATGAACTGGTGGATATTACACTCCATCGTAAAGAGAATGAAGGCTTTGGCTTTGTCATTCTCACTTCCAAAAGTAAACCCCCACCTGGAGGCAAGTAAATATAAAACTGTGTGTGATGGGTGATTTATACCATAAGCCGATCATACATCAAAACATACATCATTATGTGTTCACTGGTAATGGTAACTCCTTTCAGATTGAATAAATCATTTCAGATTTATTCTCACTCATGACGCAACATATAATATGTGCAATTCAACTGAAAAACAAATTAATATGTCTGCATAAGTGTTCACACCCTCTAATAATTAGGGATGTAGCTGTGTTTAGAGTTAACCTGTCACATTCAAACTCATGTTATAGTGTAGTCAGTAAACCCCTGCCAACAAATAAAGTGACTCTGATGAACTCTATATAAATTTCATGAAATTTAATGCAACTTAGTTGCATCTTGCAGCTAAAGCCAAACTTACAAAAGCATGAAAAGGAGCTCGTTGTTAAAAGGTATCAGTCAGGAGAAGGGTACAAAAAAATACCATAGAACATAGTGAAGACATTAATCAACAAGTGGATGATAAATGACACAATGACAAATGACATTACTAAAAACTAGATGTCCCTCCAAAACTGATGAATAGATAAGAAGAAAACTGCCAGGAGGCTACCAGAAGGCCAACATCAACATTAAAAAAGCCTTTTCTTACAAAATAAAACATCAAAGCCCAGCTACATTTTGCAAAAGCACACAAGTTTACCAAAACGTATAGCCTGATGAGACCACTGTTGAACGTTTTGGTCATAATTTCAAAAGGTATGTTTTGGACAAACACTAAAACCACCATACCCAGACCAGCCAACATGTGCACATTTTGTGTAATGGGCACGCATTTTGACCTCCTAGTATGCTTGTATGTTTCTATGTCCTAAACTACACATATCATCTGATCTCGCATTTTGCCAGTTTAAGTCAAATTGTCATAAGGTTGTCACAGAAGTTGATTCCGCTGCTCAGCCACAGGGATCTGCATGTAAGCTGAGTGCTTTTGGCCAATCAGAGCATGGGATAAAGTAACACCCTTTAACAATAAATAGCCAATCAGCGCAATATTAACCCAACGGTGTTGTTAACCACTTGGCAAGGTTACAAGTTTCATCTATGCAATATGTGTGTTGCAATGGTAACCGCCACATTTCCCCGGATTCTTATTCTTCTTGTTCTAATAATCACTGGTGAGTGTAGCTATGGGGATTTAGCCATTAGTGAGGTCAGACACTGATGTTGGCTGAGATGTAGGTCAGGCCCACCATAACCTCTGTTTTTGCACAGGGACATGCTAGAACTCTTAGTTTCAGGGAAGGTAATCTGTAAGACATTCTGGACAGCTGTGTGCTTCCAACTGTAGGCAAAAGTTTGAGGAAAACCCACATATGGGTGTGATGGGCTGGTGTCCATAAACCATCAGCAGTAAAATGTAATTATTGTCCTGTTATTATTCTTGTTCCCAGCACTTCATTAAAAGAGGGTAACACCCATAATTACACTGACTCTTATTTTTCCTGTGTACGGCTGTCTTAAAAACTGTATCAACCGTTACCTAATTAGAACAACCAAACCCAAGTAATTAATGATGTGTGACTGTGCGATGTCCCCCATATCAGTGATCCCCCATAAGATTGGTCGCATTATTGAGGGCAGTCCGGCTGACAGATGTGGCCTGCTAAGTGTTGGTGACCGTATCTCTGCTGTGAATGGCCGGTCCATCATCGAGCTGTCTCACAGCGACATTGTTCAGCTTATTAAAGATGCTGGTAATGCTGTCACACTCTCTGTAGTCCCTGAAGATGGTGAGTAAGCACTCAGCAAGCATATATATATATATATATGTACAGTACTGTGCAAAAGTCTTAGGCACCCTATATGGTGTTCAGTATAAATGTCGTGGTAATTATTTATTTTACGAATTCTGCATTTTTGAGGCAGTAAAAAACATTTTAGTTTATAAATCCAAAGATTATTAAATAATAATAATAATAATAATAATAATAATACTAATAATAATAATAATGTTACAGAAAAAAAATCTTTGTCATTAAGGAAAGCAATCTGTTAAATAAGATATAAAAAAACAGAATGAAGGCAGAAGTGAGTGTGACAGTCCGTCCCTCCAGAAAAACAGGTTCTCCAGGACACTGGAGAAAAACACAGTAAAATTGATCATCTA
>JAOVVF010000017.1:11324922-11340333 GCA_028565595.1 Duopalatinus emarginatus | reverse complement strand
TGTCATGTGTTGTGATGGTAAATAAATAAAACTTAATTCCTACATTGTTTAGTCAGATATAGTTTTAATTCAGATCTGGTGATTTTGTAAGAGCAATGCATCTAACTGTATGTAATTTCCCCAGTAGTGTTGTTGATCTTTTTGTGGATTAGATAAAAAGAAAAAACTCTTGACATAGTGTGACATGGTAAGACCTCATTTGACTGCCAGTTAGAATAGAGAATGAAGGGCTGTGCATTGGAGAATAATAGCTGGGGGAAGAGTAAGCATTTATAACACATGTGTAATAAAAGCTCAACAGTAACTGTTTCCACCAGTTTAATTTGCTCTGTTATCTAAACTAGGTTAATATTTTGTCAGGTAGCAGAGACACAGAGTGTTACAGGGCAAGTTTGTTTATTACTGACAAGACAAGCAAATCCAAAGACAAAAAAAACAAACAAAAAACAGAGACCAGAAACATAGTTGTAACTATAAACAAAACAGCATAAAGATACAGGATAGTGCTTGGTATTGACAGCCTGTGTGTGTGTGTGTGTGTGTGTGTGTGTGTGTGTGTGACAGTGATTGTGTTATTAAATGCAGGTGTGTGCAAACAGGAAGAGGGTGAATGTAAAAATGACAGAATTGCTGATGGCTGGGTGTTGTAGTCTTTGCTGGCCATGTTTGTAGGCTGTGTTGTATGCTGGTTTGTAAGCAGCCATGTTGGAAAGCTGCCCTGGTTTTCTGCTGTTTTTTTTTAATTTATTTCTGGCACTGTGCAATCACATTAACCCCTCACATTAAGACTACTTTGCAGACAGGTATTTTGCAAGATATTTTTTTCAGTTATTGTCTCATCTGCGGTCATAAAGATTCAGCGTCTTGTTAAATGAATGATTTGTTTTCATTGTGTTTTTTTCCCATAGAGATACTGGATGATAACAAATATCTTTGGGTAAAATACGGTGAGTTGTATTTTGTCTAAAATGATATCTACCATATTACATTTTAATTTGCATTATACTGTCCTCAGAGATCATTTATATACAGTCCCCTGTTGACGTATTTGAACAGAAAGGCCAATAAATGTGTTTTTGCTATACACTTTGGGTTTAGGGTCAAAAGATGAATATGATTTTTCTGATATATACAGTACATGTACATGCATTTAAGACTAATATGGCCACTCGCATAATAACAGAAACAACAGCAGATACTGTGGGAGGTCCAAAAACAACAGCCAGTCACATCCCCAACTAACTCCATGGGGTAGGACTGGCTTTGTCTAGTTTAAAGAAAACTTCAAAAGCAGAAATATAGAAGCCAAACCGCAACATGCAAACCATTTATTAGCAGGAAGAATCAGAAGGCAACACTGGAATTCACAAGGAATTTATGATGAACCACACAAAATATTGGAACCTCTGCCAAACAGATGAAAGCCCAAAGTGGGAAGAAGTAAAGGATCTACTCAGAATTCAGAAACTACAGAAACATTTTGTCTGTCAGTTAAAAGAGAAATGCATTTGACTGGAAGGAACTTTGCCATGCTGCAAGACAATGAACCCAAACACACTGCCAACACAACAAGGGCTTTATCAGTGAGGAAGACCGTAAGGTTTTAGACTTCCTAGTCAATCCCCAGACCTTACTTGAGCATCCAACTGAGCATGCACTTTAGCTCCTGAGGAGAAGACTGATAGGGGAAAACCCCTCAAAACTAATAACTGAAATACTGCACTTATAAACATGGAAAAGAGTAGGTCATCGGTTTACCACATCAACCACTTGGGGAAGCAAGGGATATGCAACCAAATTCTTAGTGTTAAATAATGTTATTTACTTTAAGTCTGAAAATTTGGTCTACTGCCAATGGTGTCAATTAACACAAACATGTAGATGGAATTCTGATCAGACCGCAAACCCAAATGTCTTCAGTGTTCAGAGGAAAGAAAAAGATTTAGGTCTGTTGTTCTAGAGAGTGGACTATTTTTGTGAGTAAACTAAGTGATTAAACTATATCTTCTTCTTCTTCTTATTTTTCTTCTTCTTCTTCTTATTGTTATTATTATTATTACTCATATTACTGCGTTTCTTTTTTCAGTAGGCATTGGTCTAGCTGCAGGGGGTTGTATAACCATGGGTGCAGTTCTAATCATATGTGAGTTTTTTCTGCATTTATTTAAAGTATTTTTATGGTGTATGTAATATTGAAATAAAATATTATTTTAAAAGATATATAAATGAAAATCTTTTTTAAAAAAAATTAACAAAAGTAAATATTTTCTGGAATAGACCTGTATGAAATTTATCAATCAATTTAGCTTATTTTTATTGAGATAACTATATTTTGCAAATTGGTAATGTTAGTTTTTCCCCACAGTACTTGAGAAGAAAAAAAAAGGGTAAGCACGTCATTTATCATGGCTTTTATAATTACTTGCATGCTGAGTTAATTAGTCCACTAATTAAGTTGTGCATGTGTAAAGTGCTGCTTCTGACCTGACCAAACTATTCTAAGCCAACTAAAGACTTTTTTAACTTTTCTATTCTTAGCCGATATCTTACTTGTTTAGTAATGTTTGTCAGGATAATCAAGATTATACATACTTACTACTTAATGAATGAAATAAGCTAGATATGCATCACTGACCCTGCATTATTCAGTCAGCCACACACACACACACGGCCAGCATCATGTGTGAGATGTTTTTAGAGTTCTCAGTGCAATGTTTCAGAAAGTGGTAAATAACAGGAAAGAAAAGACCATTGTTGGCATTAGGATTTCCTGATTTTGAGGATGTGCACAAATCTTCCCATTGAAGAATTTATCTTCCTGATATTTCCTATATTATATTTTTATACATGATACAATACAATACAGCAGTGTATTAAAAAACATATAGTTAAATAGATAAATGAAATATGTTTATAAAAATATTAATAAATACTAATATAATAAATATTCATGTTTTTTTATTAACATATCAACTAATTGCCATAGATTAAACAGCATTATTTAGAACACATACAACTTTTTGAAAATACATTTTACTTTATAGTAAGTATACGTGACAGATACGTGAGGTAGTTTCTAACAAGCAGACGAGGTTCTGCATCACATTTTATACTAAACAAATGTTATGCCTAAGAAGCATATTTTAACATGCCTATCAGTTATAGTTTTTATAAGTAAATAGTATTTGTCTACCTCAAAGTGAACTACACTTTAGAGTAATGCTGATTGAGCTTAATAAGGTAGTTGCTGATTTAACATGCTACGGGTGAAGTTTCATGCTAGATTTAGATAGGAGTAATAGCCGATTAGGTAATAAGAGTTTTACAATGATGACATCTGGCTGATTAACACCCAGGAAATGGGCAGGACCATAAAATACAGACATGAGGTTACACATGTTGAGTAGATTATTTGACTCTAACAGTATTACAGACTGAACACTGCTATGTCACATCTGCTTAAACTGCTTAAATCACATTTAGCTGCATGTTCATTGTTAAGCTTTCAGTTCTAACTTGGTTTATACAAACTGCTAAACAAGACAAGCGGATAATTGTAAGTCATTATTTGGTGACGCTGCATAGATCGTATGACACGGGCGAAGAAAAGAAGCCAAATTATTCAGAAGTTAAGAATTCTGATCAGACCTGATCAGTTCGTCATCTGAGGTACCTCCTAAACCTTCTTACCTGACTGTTTTACCTATCTTACTCTTCCATTTTCTTTAGCTTAGAGCTTTAGTTCAATAGGCTTGTGTAATAATGTAGTAGTAGTGATAATAGTAGTGACATGTCTAACATCTAGTTCTGCTGTGAAATATTTATGCTATATTAAGACAACAGTCTAAGTTTGTGTTTTCTTCTTCCTTCCAAACACAGAAACCATAATCGCACAGTTCCTGTGTGCCAATCTGCTTCTGATCCATTCAGTGTTCAAGAGAATGGTATTACCTCTGTAAAGTGACTGAAATGTTTTTGCACAATTATATGACTATATCTGGTATTAGCTGATTTTTGTTTCTATTCCTAATGCTGACATTCTAAACGTGTCTCCTGCACTTGATACCAGCCATCTCTTTAGATAGAGCTCTGTTTGAGTGCAGCAATACATTTCTCCCTGTTAGCCCCTTGCACAGACTTCCAGAACAGTAAATGGGAAATCTGATGGTTCTGCTGTCATCAAAAGTGGTTGTGTCTCAGACCAGACTACAAGCCTGAGACAGGCCAAAATGAATCTGTCACACTGTGCTTCTTTTCACACAGTGAACTGATGAAACATGGACACAGAACATCTTTTATTCAGTCCCTCATGCAGAAATGTAAATGCACTGAAGTAAAGGTCTGCTTTGTGAAGCAGTCACTGATTGTAGCTGCCTGGACAGTGACAATGAGTTAAGCATGAAACATGGTCAAGCCTCCAAATACATCATATTTAAATAGTCAATTCAGTCAATAGCAGTACTCATTTAGATGTGTGTTGTTTAGTTTAGCAGACAGAATGTTGGATGTGTAGTGCTTGTGTTGTGTGAGGCTGTTCGATGAATTGTGTGAATACTATGTTGTGTAATAACTTTATGAATATTTTTCTAAAAATATAAGAAAACTATTTATGAGACTATTTTACATGTTGCTCAAGCTTCTTCTTCTTCTTCTTCTTCTTATTATTATTATTATTATTATTATTTTTGTTATAATAATAATTATTATTATTTTATACTGTATTAAGAAAGGATCTCTTCCTTTGTAGTGAATGTACAAATCCAGTCTGCTCGGTCCATTCACTTTAGTGCTAAAGTAAGGTTACATGATATTGTAAATTTGATATAATTATCCAGTTTGTATCTGTTACTCTCAGTGGGAGTGCTTTCAGCTAAGTTAAAGAGTGTTAGTATTGTGTAGATAGTATCTGTTATCTGTGCTAAAAATGTTCTCATTTGTCCAAACACACAGAAGTCTATTATTCCCCTGCCACATTTTCTCTTGGACATGAAAGCCTCTGTGGGAGTTGAAAGGGAATAAAGTGTAACATATTTCAGGGTCATGAGCAGTGTTAGACATGTTTAACCCTGAGTACTAATCTCGGTTTTATTTTAGAAACAAATAAGATCCTATAGGCACCAATGTAAAAAGAAGAAATACAATCTGAAAAAGATCTACTAAACCTGCATATGAGATTTATTTCCTTTTCTTCCTTAGTAAATCCTGTAAAAATGGTCTAGTCCTGATCTAGGACTGTCAAGACACAACTTTCAGATCATATTCTGTTGACGGACACCAATGTTTTTGGATGCTTATTGAGGTTGTGCTTAGGGATTGGGATGTTTTTGGGCTGCTTTTCTTCAGCTGGAACTGGGCTTTATTCCGTGTGGACAGAATGATGAACAGCTCCAAATACCAGTCAGTTTTTTGTGCAAAACTTGTGCAAGGCTTCTGCCAAAACACTTTTGAAAAAATCTCCAAAAATACTTTGCTTTTGGCATGACAGTGACAAGAGGCACACCTCCAACTCAACAAAGGAATGGCTTCACCCAGACCAGATGAAAGTCCTAGATCTAAATCCAACTAAAAATACTGAAAAAAACTGAAGATGTGTGTGCACAGGAGAGGCTCAGCCAATTTGACAGAGTTGAGGAATGGCAAAGTATTGCTAAGTAAAATGTGCCAAAGTAAAGCCAAAGTAGAGTGAAAGCGGTCATAAAATCTACATCAAAGTTCTAGGTTAGTTTTTATTCCCCCCCCCCAAAAAAAATAAAATAAAATAAAATAAAATAAAAAACAAACAAATAAGTAAAATAACTTCATTATCATACCTCAATTTATATATTATATATACTGTATGTTAGATCTTTTTGACAGGGGTGTGCACATATTTTACTAAAAATTTTCAGTGCAATATTTTATTAGACCCTTTTTTTACATTCATTACATTTCAACTTAAGTACAACTTATTAACCTGCTTTTAAATAATAGTTAATTGTCTTTGTACCGTTCATTATTTATTATATTTATTATTAAGGTGGAATTGCATGGCACTGGCATAGAGTATCATTTTGTAATGTAGCGTTCCATTCAATTCCAGTCTGTTTACACTGTTATTAACTGTTGTTAAATGGTAAAAAAAGAACATTGGGGTGTTCTTTGCTTAAGCTGACAAGGATCATCTGCCATCTGCCAAGCAACTAATTAAATATTGTGTACATAATAGAGTGATATTTTTACCCCATTTTTCTTTGTTACAGATAACAATGTACACTATGAAGGATGTACTTTAATAACTATATGTTGACTTTTTTTATTGTTGTTACTTTGTAGAATTATTTCGGAATTGCTTATACTGCTAAGAAAATGGCTTTTATGTATAGAAAATGGCTATTATTTCTTTTAAATTTTGCTTACATGTCCAGGAAAATGGCATTTGAAATTTACCAAATGTAATGAGAATGTGTGTGAAATGTGCAACTTTTTGTTCACATACAGCCAGGAAAAAGCAATTTTTAAAAGACATTGCTGAGTGGAGTCATTCCTGATGATTCTCAATGGAGGTTTTTGGAACAGCAGGGTCACCAAAACACACTATCAAATGTCTTCACTGTCTTCACTGTGGATGAGACCCATTGATAGACCCTTGGAAGGTAATGACGTTACCACTGCACTACCACTGCACGGGCTGTATGCAATGATTTGTCACAACATAAGAAGTTAGCCTTCAGGTGTTTTCAAGACTTCATTCTAAAGCTGTCTAAGTCAAAACTGGTGTCTTTGTTGGGCTACAGATGAGGATGATACTGGATTCAGTTGAACACAATCTATATCCTTGATTTTTATCTTGATAGATTCAATGAGAACAAGGCAGCATGTTTAGACAAGCAAGTTGTGCATTTCCACCAGGATATAATGGACTTTAAAAGTGGCTACCAAGGACAATAAAAGTACAAACTAGAATGGTACACTTGAAGGCTGCTTTGTACAGATTTACAATATAATTCTTAAATCTCAATAAACTACCCATTTTCCAATCTTTTGTGGTTATTTTTGTATAACTTTAATACAAATGCATGTTCATTTTAATTCACTCGCACATTCGCCTATTTTTCAGAGAAAACTGGTACACCTGGACACAAAAGTCAAGTTTAATTTGTACATGTATTTAATTTGTGTTTTTCTTTATGTAGACATAAAGATGCACCAAACATGGCATTAGCTCCTGGATACACAATGGAGAACACTATTACACTGTGGTTTGGATTGAGACAGCAGAGTCCATTTAGAAGCAATAATTTTGATTTTCTGAGTCTGCTACTGACAGTTATATACAACAATTATACAACAATTAAGATATATGTGGGAAACATTAAGTACTCATTCATTTATCATCAACAGCCACTTTATTCAGGTCAGGGTCATGGGGAATCTGGAGCCTATCCTGGGAACACCAGTTGGAAGTATTTTATTCTTGAAGCTTTTTAGGTCATTAACTGTCACGTACCACCTAAATATATACTACAATAAAATGTAACTTACATTGGGTCAGACATATTAAACACTAGCATTGAGAGGCCATGAACTGATGCATTTGATACAAAATGGGTATTTAAGTTTGGTTTTGCTTAAAATTGAATCCTTTATGCTAGAAAATTCTGTTGCTGAGAGACAACCTCGGTTTAGATTCCTGACAGTGTGTACAGAAATTACCTTCACATAGTTTTGAGTAAACGTAAACAGATTAGCTGATGGCTATCATAATCACTTTTAACTGCCTGCCAGGTTAGGCAACATACTGCGATGGAATTGTTTCCCCCCATGAATCAGGAAGATTATTTCAAAAATGGTAGGACATGGCAGAAATCCAACAGGAACTGGCTGCACACTAACTATAATCTGGGATGAAAAGTGGTGATTAGTGTAGAGGGAACAAAAAAGCTGCAGCTTAGAGTTTTGGCACTGGTAATGGTTCCTTTGTTGTTCACACTGGTGGCCTGATAAATAGCTAAAGGCTGCTGTGTCTTTACTGTGGGAATGTCATAAAACAACTTGTCGGAGTATTTTATAGCCTACATCATATTGATTAACTTGACATTTATAACCTAATGATTACACCTTGATTTGTGCCCTAGATATATGGCCTCTTGGTAGAATGTGAAAGTTTGAAAAGCTGACACACAGACAATATTCATTTTTTCATTTCAGCTCCAATATTCTTGGGTGGGCTACTAAAATAACCACAAATATTTTGACATTGACAAAGTTATACACCTGACTCATATGGTTGTGTTTATTGCTGATTCCTAGCCAGTGCCTGTGCTTTCAGAATTTCCTAACCATCACAGATTGCTTTAAATCTCCAGGTCTAAATGCTTTATATATACACTCTCTAATTTGGTACTGCTGGAGTTGGGTCAGATTTCTCTCAAGTACTAAACATAGTCTCAGCACATGTAAGAGCTAAACCAGAAATAGCAGGTCTGTGAATATGGTACCACAAAGAGCAGAAGGTGAAAGGATGTACTGTTTGTACATGTCTGAACATATCAACCCCCTTATGTTTTCTTGGTACATCTGTGAGCCACAGCTACAAGAACAATCACACACAGCATGACTGGCTTTGAAATGCAAAGTCAGTATAATCCTGGTAAGCAAAGTAAGCATTTTTAAAAAATTAGATACTGACAAGTAATGCCAATACAAGACATTGTGTATATGATTAAATATGTTGACTAGAGGAGCCTGTTTAAGTTTGGTTAAGAATCTGTTATATATGACAGAGTTCTGAATTCAATTGATCATATAAAAAGTATAGTCATACTGCCATCTAGTGGCAACACACATTATCAGCAATGAAAAGGGGTGGTAATAAATAATAATAATAATAATACATATAGTTAGGCCAAAGCAAAGCATTGAAGGCAGCCTTTGTGGTTGTTTAATATAACTCTGCTAGAATTACTGAAAAAACTATACTTCAGTATATTTAGATAGATAAAGATAGATACTTTATTGATCCCACAGGGAAGCTGAAGGAAAAAAAGAAGCATGTTTGGACACAACAATGGCTTTTCATGTCTTTATAATACTAAGACTAGATCTACAGTGAACACTGAACACTGACTATTGCATTTTCTGCAAGCAGGATGTAAAGACAGTTTACTGTGTAGGAAAATTAGTCTCTCAGGCCACAGAAAGGGCAGCAGGGTGACGCAGCAGGTTGGTGCCTCCCAGTATCAGGATCTGTGGGTAGATCCTTAGCTCTGGTTATTTTAGTCTTTACAGAGTTCTGCATAGTTTCCTCCCACCTGACCAAAAATGTTAATAGGTGGATTCGTTACTCTGAAGTGCCCCAGTCATTTACTGGTATTCTACCCTGCACATGGTTTTCCTGGCATGGGTGGGAAAATTTCTCAAAAATTACAGTGAAATAAAGGGAGGAAATAACATGTTAAAGTGTAATTTAATGTGTCAAACTCTTGCACAAAAGTGTATTCAAGTCAGAGTAAAAACATTACCACTTTTAAACATATTCTAATACTAAAAAAGTTAAAATGTTTAGATGGTAGATGATTATGTCCTATGTCCTTTTGCCTGAAAATCATCCTTACATCATTCAGTATCTGTAGGTTTGCTTGTCATGTTTTTTTTTGTGTTAATCAACACTACCCCTGTATTAATCTTTATTAGTAGTAATACAAAATTCTTTTAGCATAATAAAAAAATAGATAAACAGACAGACTACAAAAGGGACAAGAAAGAGAACCAAGAAGAGGACAGACACACACACACATGAAAATCGATCGATTGACCATGTTTCACACACACACACTCACACACACATGCACGCACACACACACACACACACACACACACACACACACACACACACACAATGCTTAATGATTAGTAATAATGTCTATTAAAATGTTTTAAAATGATAAAATGTAGAATCGATACAAAGGAAGAAAGATAGTTAAATTCAGATCCGAGTTTAATAGCTTTCTTTAAACCTTGATCACAGATTCCTGCCTGTAAACCTGATAAAACCATTAAGCCTATTAAAATTGACAGCATAATTGACAGCAATTGTCAGCATAAAAGGCTTATTTCCATATTTGCACGAACAATAATGATAACAAAAATAAACCAAACCCAGGCCTATACATTAAAGTGGCAGTTCAAATTTAAAACCATCAATGTCACTAAAATAAGATATTTTTAGCTATTCAATAAGCCAAACCATTAGTTAGCTTGTTACTTACCTTGTTGTTGTTGGCCCTCAGGTACCACGATTATGTAGACTCATTGGGACCCACACAGATAACTTATGTAGGGTGCTTTACTTTGATGTAATGTGGTAAAGATTACTTTTATTTATTCTAAACAGCCATGGGGCAACTTTTTAAACTGATACTCTCTGCCTAAAACTAGTATATATATAGTATTAACTATATTTTGTGAAATAATAAAGTCACTGTAGATGTCAAATAAAGTCATAATTTGGTAAGTCATTGACTGGGATAAGAAAAGAGAGTTTTGTGATTTGTAATGATTACGTTAAAGCTCTAAAAAAGAGTAAGGAGTAAGAGCCGAGTGTTTTTCTTGGAAATATAATTAAGCTAATTTGATGTCAGTAATACTAATATATAAAGCTTTTTCAGCAACAGTTCCTGAGATAGGCTCAAGATCTCAAGCAGTTAGATTTGTAAATAAATAAACTGAAGGCATCAAATAATGAAACTAATTTCAACTGAACTTTTATTCAGGTTTTGCACAAAGACAAGACACAAATAGAACTGAGTAACAGTCAACAATCTGTTTTATTCACAAATTATAGGGGAAAAAAAATCACATTACAATAATTTCCCAAATAAGAAACAAGTAAACAAATAAAACATATTTGTCACAGTGAAATTTTGGGCTGGATGTCCACACAGCTTGGAGAACACTGATTTCAAATGGTGCTAGATGTCAGGAATCACTCTATGGCACCATCTGAATTCAGCTTCTCAAAGCAGCTCAGTTCACCTCTTTGTCTTGTATTTTTAACTCATAGAGAAGAACGCAATCACTGCAAGAAAATAAAGATGGCAGATTGTTAGTGCAACATGTAAAATGCCCAAATACATGATCAATTATGTATCACTGTCTACTTAATATACACTATTAAGCTACCATTTGCAATATTACGAGCCTGTTTACTCAGTTTCAGCCAGGCAGCTGTGTCGGCACATCAGATTATGTCTACGCATTATAATCATTTCCAACAGAACTTTTAGATATAACCCTCTAAATGCTTTTTGAAAAGAATTATTATAATAATCATTCTGTAAAGGCCATGGTTTTATAATAACAATAATAATAATAATAATAATAATAATAATAATAATACTCAAATAAAAAGTATTATTATTGTTGTTATTATTATCTATAACTATTGTTTTCAAAGCATGTGATTAATTATCTGTGACAATCTCTGCGTCATAACTCTTTATTACCCTTTACAGAGCTATTTTCTTTGTTTATATTCAGTAGTAGGATGGATTTGCCAGTTACTGCGCACTGACAGAATGCTCTAGAACAGTTGCCGTTTTCTATGGAAGTGTTTTCTGCGGAAAAAGAGCTCTGAGGAGAAACGTGTGAGTGTGTGTAACAGAGTGCTGTTAAACAGGAGGTGGTATTAAAGGGGAGCATGGTTAAAGAAGAGCAATGATAGAGAATCAGATTTGTTTGTTTACAAGTTTACAATGTTTTCTTGCCCAGCAGATCAGTTTAGCTCTCGGGTGGGTGCTTCAGTACACCTGACCTCTTGTGTAATGCTGAACCGATTCTTAAAGGGACAGTCTGCGGCTTTGTGCTTTGCGGTATAGTAATGCATAACTGCTGTAAACAGTGCAGTGCTGATCATCTTATACAACAATGTGGCCTTATTGTTTTTAACGATCGATCAGCACACCCAGAATTAAATATGCTCATGGCCATGAAAGTAAGGAGTAATCAAAAACATTCATGGAAATAAGTTTGTTCATAAGAAGTTAACACAGAGATTTCTCTCCATCGGGAGTATTGTGTGAGGTTAAAATATCAGGCATGTACGCAGTTCTAAACTGCTCCCCAGAGGTGTGTGTGCGTGTGTGTTAAAGATGCACAGGTGACATATATACGTATAATCCTCTTATAGCTTAGGTCCTGAAATATGTCTGACAGTTCAGCCACTGAGATAAAAGTACCTCAGACCCCTAATCATTATTCATCATTTATCTGGATGTAAACAAAGGAGACCTATTATGCAACCGGCATGAAACGTAATCTTGTTTTTTTCCACATGTTGGTCTACTGCGCATAAGTTTCCTTTTCAACCACACAACAGGGTCTGTTCTATATATAAAAGCACTAGATATCAATGGGTCTAACAATAAAGGTGGCTGTTTAAAAATGGGTCAGAATCAGGCTGTATTAATCTGTTTATCATTGTTGTACAACATGATGTGCTTGATTACAAGTGTTTGTTGGAGTGACTGGGGCTGATACAGAGCAGCGAGGAACTAAGTGTGCTTCTTTGAAATGAGGGAGTCCTGCCAGGCTGGTAAATATAGCTGCCAATTGCTTTAATGTGCTTAGGGAACAGACACATAAACACAAGTCTCACCCATTTCATTCTCATTCTTTGCCTCTTTTACCTTTTAGTGATTTACTGAATATTACATAAATGGCTTTTTTTTTTATTTAATAGATGTAGAAATTATTTAACATGGCTCACATGGTCTCAGTTACTGATACGTTACACTTGGGTTGATCTGGTCTTTTAGATGTCTTCGGCTTTCTGCATCCAGACCTAACATGCTTTATTATTATTATTATTATTATTATTATTATTATTTATTTATTTTTTTTTTTTTTCATTATCTTTAGTAAGCCCTTTATTTTATTCAGGGTCACTGTGATTTATTATATTATAATATATTATATTGTATTATATTTTTATTATATTACATTATATTACATTATCATTCAAAATGACACGTAAAAATAAAACAGATAACCAAATGAAGGTTTGAGGAAATACACAGTATAAGTCAGTTCATCAACATTCTGGAAAGCTGTTTCATGTTTATTTTATTTGGAAGTGTAAGCCATCAGTGCCTTCCTTTTCCAATAAGACACATAACCTACTACAACAGCGACTCCTAGAGGACATACACGGCATTGCGCTTCAGTCTTGTTTACTTCTAAATCAAGTGCGCACTGCCAGTCATTTCTTCTACTGGACACACTTGCTAAATACACAGAACAACACCTTAACACACCCTATCAACCTTATCAACTTATACACAGAAAACATGTTTTTGGTAAATTTATTGTGTCTATTGATCTACATGTAACATGAATGGATGTATCAAAGATGAAGATGTTAAAAACTATGATGGCATGTAGTTATATGAATGAAGGTACAATTAGAATTGGGATAATGTATTAGATCAATCATAACTATAATATTTCACTATTAATCATATTCCGCTTATGTTGTGATGCCCAAAAGCCTCTGTAGGTGGGCGTGGCTATGACTTCCCTCCTCTACATATAATTACACTGTTTTAATCACTCCATCATGCAGAGGTTATGTAACTTCTACTGGATTTAATATATAATAATAATATTAATAATAATAACAATAATAATGATAACAACAACAATAATAATTATAATAATAATCATTTACTAAAAAAGATAGAAGGCCAGTGTTGCGTAAATCGGTCCACTCTGGCAACGCAGTCTTCTAACATTATTGCGCATCTCTCTCTTGCGCAGCATCATCTGCCCCCCTCCTCACCAACTACCCCTCCCCCCAGGATTTAGTGATTGTAGTGTTCATTACATCGTCTGTCTCGCCACAGCATGGCTTTGTCTAAAACAACATTGTGTACATATAGTACTCCTATTTAATCCGGACACAGGAGGACATGGTGACGCTATGGAGAGAGAGAGGGAGAGAGAGAGAGAAAGGAAGAGAGAGAGAGAGAGAGAGAGAGAGAGAAAGGAAGAGAGAGAGAGAGAGAGAGAGAATGGAAGAGAGAGAGAAAGGAAGAGAGAGAGAGAGAGAGAGAGATCTGTGTCCGTAGTAACAGTAATAAAATGTGCAGATCAGGAGGACGCTTTGGAGTAACGTGTAGTTGCGGATTTGGACGCAGCCCAGTCTCTCTCTCTCTCTCTCTCTCTCTCGCTCTCTCTCTCTCTCTCTGGCGCAGGTAAAATTCGACCAGTCTCCTGCGCTCATGTGTGGCGCTGCGCTGCACTCCGTCCCCCTCTGACGCAGTAATATATCTGAACTCAGGCCTGCACTCAGGTCTAATACTCATGCGCAGTTTAAAGGGGTATAAATGGGCATCAGACGCAGACGTGGGGTTGTTTTTAGTTCAATTCAGGAATGTTACCATGTTAGTCTGGCTTTAAAAACAAACAACAAAACAAACCCGAGTGCACATTTCGATGTGTTAGATCAGTGACTGAGTTATACTTTATAAAGGCATGGAAATAAATAAATAACATAGAAAAGAGTACTTACTGATATGAGACTTGTCGACGGATTGTGATACAGCTGGAGTATGTTTTAACATAATGTTCACTTTTCTTTTCCTCCTCTCCTCCTCTCCTCCTCTTCACCCTCAGTGTTTTCCTCAGCTCGTGTGGAGATCTGTGGACTTCAGAGCCGTGTCCCATCCTGAATCACAGCCTTTTGCATCATTGTAGAATCCCAGTCGATTTTTCCACGGCGCAGCGCACACACGCCCCGCCCCCCCCAACACTCCCCCAGCTTCTGATTGGTTAGACACGTGCTGCTGCACTAACGTCACGGCAGAATCACATGTGGCTGACGCGTGTTTACAAACATTGGAGGGGATAACGTGCTGATGGTGGTGGTGATGGGGGGGGGGGAATCTCTGATATTGTCCGCCCCTGGACTTTTCTAGAACATTCCTGCATTTCAGGAGAGTAAAAATATAAATAAATATATATATATATATATAAAAATAATGAAAATAGAAATATTAAAGTGCAGTGTGCTATACAGACTAGCAGACCAAGCCAAGGCTGTGTAAAGCATTTAAATAAGCAATAGTCTGATGGTCTGAATCATTTAGCAGGAACATCATCTAAATCCAGTCACGGCAATGCCAGATTGCACACCCAAAGTAGCACTGTTTGTCCAAAGATCTCTACAATGCAAACAATAGCCCTTCAACATTACAGTTACTGGATGTAGATTATTTTTTATGGACTATTGACAAACGCAATGCATCATATATATATATATATATATATATATAAAATAACGCATTAACGCAATCTCAAATTATCGTGATTAAAAAAAATTGTGCCATTAACGCAAATTCTAATTTGGCCCTGCGATTCACCCGTAGTTCATGT
>JAOVVF010000017.1:11258325-11273777 GCA_028565595.1 Duopalatinus emarginatus | reverse complement strand
ACTTACTCCTGGGATGTAGAGCAGCTCTGTCTTGTTTGGGTTGAGTTTGAGATGGTGGGCAGCCATCCATGAGGCAAGAAATGCTGAGATCCGAGTTGAAACTCTTTATAGAGTTCAGCTAAGATTGTATTGTGATCATCTCATCCAGTGTAACAAACAATAATTTTAAAAGACTGCACTGCAAAACAGATGTAAGTTGAATATAACAACACAAATCACAAAGCTGAACTGGAACTATACTCCCTTGATATCTAAACAGTCAATTTAAATTAAAATCAATGCTTGGCTACACGGTACTCTTAAGTTCTCTATAAGGAAGTTAACCCTGGTCCTGATATGCTTTTTATGTTTGTCCACATTTTTGTGCTGTTTCAGCTCCTGGTGCTCCTGAGGCAGGTAATGAGGTGCCGTAGAATGTTGAGCATTGAGCTGAGCTCAGGTGTATTAGAACCTGGAACAGAGGATGAATCTGGTCAGACCAAAAGTCCCTCAGGATGAGACTACATCTCTCTGCACTTATGGGCTCACCAGAAGTATTGCAGGCAGATAAGCTGTTAAACCCTTGCCTCTAAATGCTTCAAAAAGGCTGTAAGATAGAAGATGATAACACAAACATGTTTGTCTAAAGCAATATTTGCTGTGGAAAGCATTTCAATACTATCTATGAAAGCCTTTCATATAAACTGTTGAAGGAGCTGTGGAGAAGGCTCTGTTATTCCAAGCAGTTGTAGACACACACAGAACATTGAAATATATTCATAATAGATGCCTGGGTTTCAGCTGTGGGAGAAGAGAACCACTGTATTCTCTCACACTCCTGCTGATGGCGGTTTGCTGG
This sequence comes from Duopalatinus emarginatus, assembly GCA_028565595.1. Taxonomy (NCBI): domain Eukaryota; kingdom Metazoa; phylum Chordata; class Actinopteri; order Siluriformes; family Pimelodidae; genus Duopalatinus; species Duopalatinus emarginatus. The sequence goes on along the minus strand of JAOVVF010000017.1, from coordinate 11,272,939 downwards.
CAGCAACCAGTGAGCTACTTAATTGGTGATTCTGAGCCATGCTGCTTTGAAAGGACCCACTAAAGCTTCTGCTGTTTTTATGAATGTATGGAGAGCAAACCTGAATGGTGAAATTCACATGAACTTTGCTCTGAGGGACATTTGTGAAAGCGATTGTAAGAGAAGTTTGTTCTGTGCTGTAACAAAGGATGGATCTGGGCAAAAAGTCCATTGGGAGTTGTCCAGCAGACATGTAGATCAAAAGTCAAAGAAAGAAAATAAACCCTACGACATCTGCAAGACAAAAGTTTGCATTAAGTAGATAGATGTAAAGGTAATGCACTTTACTGTGATGCAACAAACCCCAATGCTGTACCTATAGTGTGTGTGTCCCACCACTATAGAGCACAGAGATTCTCTGCAGTATCTTCTATACATAATTTGTGCCCAGACGTCTCAGATGTTAACTGATGCAACAACATATTCACATATTAAATATGTTTATGTGAAGATAATTGATTCAGGAATACTTTGATGCCTGCTTATATAGGCACCCTAGACTCCTAATGCTAAATGTTGGCATATGTTTTCCATTGGGTGATGTGATAAGCATGTCCAGAATAGAATAAATATACTCTTATAGTCATTGATTTTTATGAGCTGTATGTATGTAGATATAACCTAATATACAACAGGAAGTATCAAGGTAAATCTGAGAGAAGTAATTAAGCACTTTGCACCATCTTCATTAAAGAAATCTGAGTCATCCCTGTGTGACTTAACCAATCTCAGATATGATATGCATGTCTAATTCATTCACTGTGTTCTGGTTCATTAACTGAGCTCTTCATGAACATACCATTAACAAGGAGATCTGTATTATTTTGATCCTCAGACTCTGCATAGAGCCATTTGTCAAAAGCACTCAGATAAGAAGAAAAACAAAAACAAGACCGCTCAGTGTGTGTGTGGTGGCAAAGCAAGTGGCAAAGAAAATTTTATCATGCAGGGATAATTTTATTGTGCATGGTTCATGCAGGGGTGATGGGCAGTTGAATGATTTGAATAATGTGTCTAAAAAGACAACATGGTTATAGCATGTAGAGCGGAAGCGTGCAAAAATGTTATAATATATAGTTATATAATACTGAATTTCTATATGCTACAATGACATAAGAACAAAATGAAGTTAGGGGCAGCTGTGCCTTTTTGGTTAGGGAACTGGTCTTGTGACCAGAAGGTCCCAAGTTTGATCCCTGCAACGGAGAAGACACGACTGGAGTGACCTTGAGCAAAGCATCTACCCCCTGGACAGGGAGCCAATCTATTGCAGGGTACCACACACACACACACACACATACCCATTCACTCACAAATCACCTGCCTGTATGTTTGTGGCCTGTGTGAGGAAACCCACATAGACATGGGAAGAACATGCATATACTCCATGAAAAAAATAGACCCTAGCCACCCAGCTGGGGAATTGATCCATTGGCCCATCTTATTGTGAGACAACAGTGACTAGACCACCATGCATGACAACAAATAAGAGGTTGTCTGATCTGGGACGTTGCAGCATCCTCACCACACAGCCTAAGGTACAAATTACATGACTGGGTTAATCAAATCCAATATCTTGTTAATAATCCAGTAATTTGTGCCCTCAGTGTGAGGTTCTCTATAATAGATGGTAGCCAGTTGCCACATATACGGTTTTTTCCAGGCTCATTTAAATTATCCTCATAAATATTTAGAGATTCATTTAATTAACTGCCATGTAGGGATGTACTATATAGATGGCTGCTGCAGGGGAAAATAGATAGATGTAGTTAAAGTATATGGGTTGAACTATAAGCAATAAGGGTTCTGTGACTATTGCTCTTATGTTTCATATCTAGCACAGTGACTGACTGAACATAAAAGCATGGATGTAATCTGACACTGTTATTATCATAAGTAAACCTGAAAAGGTAATGTTAGCTATTGGAATAGAAAAGCCTTTGCTTTCTATGCCTCTACTACCAAGCTACAGCAGCCTAATATGGAAATTAAAAACGCTACCCAGTAATTATTCAATTCATAATGTTAAAAAAAAACAACAAAAAAACATATGGTAATACACATGCAAATTCCCCAAAATGAAGTTGTAATGATTACTGTCTGAACAGTCTTGTGCATGATGTGTGCTTAGACTGTCTGGTATGTTTGTACTTATGTCTTGATCAAAAGGGAAAGAGTTTTTGAATCAAAGTAAGTATCAGCATGTACTCTGACACACACACACACACACACACACACACACACACACATTTATGTGCAGCAAGTATACAGTCAGTTCTCAAATCTCACGCATTGGAAGCAGGAACATTTTGACTAGATTTTGACAAGAACCAAATTGTAATGGCTGGGTCACTGGATCAGAGCATCTCCAAAATGGCAGCTCTTGTGGAGTGATTACAGTATAAAGTGGTTAATGCCTACAAAAAGTGGTCTAAGGATGGTCATGGTTGAGTCATGGGTACTCAAGGCTCACTAATCATGTGGGGTAAAGCCTAGATTATCTGGTCTGAAAGTACAGCAGATACACAGAAGGATCTGTTGCAAACATCATGGGGCCAGATACCACAGAACACCTTCAGAAGTCTTGTGGAGTCCATGCCATGCCAAGGTTGAGCCACAAGTGACACAGTGAGAGCCAGCACCCAGCTGTGCCAAAATAGGCCACTCATCATAAACTTTAGAAATGTGACTCTCTCTTTTTGATTGTATGTGGAATAATGGCTTTAGTGCTCACAGGGCAAGTTATGTTACTATGTGATCAGAGAAATAGCCCTCATCTGTGTAGATAAAATATACAACATGCAAGATATTTAATTTGACACCGGGCCTAAGGTGGGAGAATTCACCCTAGATCAGAATCGGATTTATTTTGCCATATATACACGGAAGGAATATGGTTCCAATCAGTGGTGTACACAATATACAGACAACATACACAAGGTGCAAGTAGTACTGTATGGCAAACGTGAAAGTTTGGAAATGAATGTATGATGTATGAACATGTGTTCAATACAGTATTGATGAGTTATTTATAAGGGTGATGGCATGAGGAAAGAAACTGTTTGTGTGTGTCTGGTAGTTTTTGTGTACATAGATCTGTAGTGCCTGTTGGAGGGGATGTGTTGGAAAAGGTTGTGCCCAGGGTGTGAGGAATCTGTGGTCACTTTGTCTGCCCATTTCATGGTTCTCGATGTGTAGAAGTCCTGTGCAGGGGAGCACCAATTATTTGTTTTAGCTGTTCTAATTGCTCTCTACAGTCTGTTCCTGTATTTCATCATAAACAGTACAACCTGCAATGAAATGCTTTTGACTGTTGTCCATGAAATATAAGGTATATATATATATATATATAAATATGCAGTCAGAAGTGTACAATGAGTACAGTATAGGGCTCAGGACACAATCCTGGGGTGCTTTGGTGCTGAGGATGAGGGTGCGTGAGACATTTTTCCTACAGGCACAGCTTATGGTCTTTCTGTCAGGAAGTTGGAGATCCACTGATACAAGGATGGGTGATATTCCAGCTCTTCCAGCTTTGTGGTGATTTTGGAGGGAATTATAGTGTTAAATGCTGAGCTGTAGTTGACAAACAGCATTTTAACATAATTACCCCTTGCAATGCCCAGGTATGAGTGTGAAGATTGGAGTAGATGGGTGATGCCATCGTCTATAGAAAGGTTGGTTCGATATGCAAACTGGAGTGGGTCTATGGATTCAGGCAGTGCAGAAGTGATGAAGTCTCTGACCAGAGTTTCAAAGCACTTCATCACCATTGATGTTAGGGCTACTGGACGATAGTCATTGAGACATAGGGTTTGAGTTTCTGGGGACAGGAACAATGACAGACTGTGAACAATGAGACTGATGACTGTAGTGTCTAGAGTTTGTCAGCTCGGACCTTCAGGATCGAGACATTAATGTAGTTGGGGAACAGCAGTGGGGAAATGACAAATCCCTGGGGGTCACCCGAGCTGTTTTTGTGTTTGGAAGAGGTGATTTCACCCAGCCTCACCTGCTGTTTCCTGCCTGTCCAGAGAGCACTGTACTTAGGCTGACATCCATGGCTCTATGTTGGATCCAAGATCCAAGTGCAAGGCATGCACACACATTGAAACAATCGTTTGCACATAAAGAAAAACCGGCAAAGACAAATACAGTATATAAGTAACTCTATAGTTCAGGACTGAAGTAGGTACCCTTAAGGTGTGAGGTGGCAACACTCCTTCTTCGCCTGCAGAAAATTACAGCCTCATCTGAGTTATGCTACTGCAGAAATAAAAATATGTACATAATACATCTCTGACATTTTTTGACATGTACAGTAAAGTCATTTTTGTCCTTCCTACCCATTTTCAGGTCATTAGCATGTTTATGTTGCTGGGGAGGTTCTGTTGCCAATAATTATACAATCTGCTGATCAAGTGTAAAATTTGGAAGCATTTAAATGCTAAATGTTTATGTGAAGATTTTATCTTTTCCCTTATTTCAGCAATTATCAAAGTGGATATGAACTGATTTAAAAAAAAACTTCAAAGGTGGATTTACACAAGACATTAGGTATTCATGAAATAATTTGCAATTTCAGGAAAAAAGAACCTACTCATGCCCCTAAGTGTGTGAAAATTTACATAAACGAAGTAAAGGATGTATTTCAATCTCTCTTTGTGCCTGCCTGTTATGAGTTTTGTGGGCATCAATAAATGCAAATAAGTGTCAGGAACATACTTTGCACTTGAAGGTGAGTGGCATTAATCAACATACGCACACAAGTATAAGGAAAAATCAATGTTTCCAAAAACACAAATACCCGAAACATCAGGCAGATTTTTTGTAGATTTGTTTGGCCCTTACAAACATTTACACACATATTTACTAAAAGGTTGGTAAAAAAAAGCCCATTCTTGGTTACATAAATTTTCCAGTAGCTTGGAACTGTTATTATACATACACATTAATCACAAATTATGTATATATAATACCTCCAACACTTTAATCACCACACTCTAACATCACCAACATGTGCTACTTTCCCACCAACCATGGACAGTCTTCCTGTTCACGTTCACCAGAATACTGATTGTACTCACCTGTTCACCTGGTATATATACTGGACACCTTTCCTCTAAAGAAATTAGCTGAGCATTTCTTGCTCTGTGCTTGATATTGTTTCTGTGTTTTTGGATTACCCCTTTTGGATTTGTTTACTAGTGCTACAACTTCCTGGTTTTGACCCTATTTCTGCATTACGAGTATGAGTTAGGCATTGTCCCTTTACATGTACTCTTTAATAAACTATATGGTTATTTTTACTCATGTCTTGTTCGTCTGGTATTACAGAATACCTCTCCCTTTTTATGATGTCAGAGTTTAAAGACTTGATGCAGGCCATTACCACCCAGGGCGCCATGTTAGGTCAGCATAACCAGGTATTTGAGACTTTAACCAGCTTGGCTGGTAGACTCACCCAACAGCAATCCGAGCAGCAATTGCATTTGGCTCAGTAGTCCGAAAGCCTTAAGGAACTCTCCACCAAGCTAGCCAACTCCCAATTCATCCTGCTGCCAAAATTAACGTACATGCTTCTGCTAATACTGAGTCTGGAGTGTTTCCCGTCAGTAAGCCAGATAAATGTAATGGGTCCCCAGACCAGTGTAAGGGTTCCATTCTTCAGTGTGAGATATATGTAGCCTAGCTCCAACAAGGTATGCATTTCATTTGTTATATCTCGCTTGACAGGTGAAGCTTTAAAGTGGGCTATTTCCATTTGGAAGACCATAGAGAACGTAACTTATCAGAGCTTTCTTAATGACTTTAAGGCTGTGTTTAACCACCGTCATGAGGGTAGGTCGCATGGGGGTCTTCATGTCGAACTATGTCAAGGCCACTGCTCTGTCGCGGATTACTTGTTGGAATTCCACACACTAGCTGCCGGTACTGGGTGGAATGAACCAGTGCTAATCGCTATCTACCGCAACGATTTAAACTCGAGCATTCTAGCATGTAAGGATGAGGGCCTTCGCCTTGATGGCCTTGTCTCACTCTATTCGGTTGGACCAGTTGAAGACTTACGTGTATCTAAGATCACCACATCACGAGTAAAGAGAAATCCTCATTCAGGCCCCAACTTGTCCACAACAGTGTTCGACAGGGGAACCCATGCAGTGTGACTTGTTCTGGCTATCTCGACAGGAAATATATTGCAGACTCCAGAAAGATCACTGTATTTACTGCAGGGAAGCCGATCACTTCCTGTGTGAATGCCAAAATCACCCACAGAGTTCTCAGGTGCCATTCCTGGGAAAGCATGTTAAGTCTAATCTGCACGCTAAGCAGGTGAGTAACCCAGTTTGGTTTCTAAGTCCTTCCTGATACCTGTGACATTATACTGCCAAGAATAATGTGTTTTCAGCTCTGATCGACTCCAGAACCAAAGGGGAACTTCATCCATCAGGAGATCACAAAACAGCTCCAGATTCTTGTAAACCTCTTGAACCCATCTATGTAGCTAACTGCTACTGACAGTGATCCAGTCAGACCAGCTCTTGTTACCCACTGTACCATACCCATCAGGATGGCTGTTAGTGCCCTAGTGCGGATCCTAAACCCATCTTATCTACCCAGTTCATGCTGGTTCCTCTCCGATGGGAGGTGGACATGGAGATCAACCAAGCAAACATGCACACACCTCCACCAGCACAGTGTCCACCTGGGAGAACTTTCAGAAGCATATTTATAACCTGGATCCACATTTCCCTTACTATGGGACATCCCAGTGAGTCTTGCACCCTTCAAATGCTTTCTGGCAAATAGTGGAGGGAGAGGACGGCCCAGGATGTACACAAATTCAATGCCTCATGTTCCACCTGCTCCAATGCAAGACCGCACACACTCTTCCAGCAGACTGCAAAGACTCTCTTTCAATATGTGTTCAGGTTCTTTGGTGTTCCCAGCAAATTCATTTCATTTCAAATTCATATCTACTGCCATAATAATGAAAATAATTGGCTGAGTATCTGCCCTGGGCTGAGATGGCCCAAAACTCATTAGGAAGTTTTGCCACTAAAATAACAACATTTCAGTGTATGCTAAGTTACCAGCCACCAGCGATGCCATGGTCATTCCAACCATCAGATGTACTCACTGTTGAGTGACTCCCCACTGGATGAGGAGTCAGAGCATCAGAAGAGGCTGGCAGACAGACGAAGAGGCAATAATCCCTGCTAGGTTCCGGGCAACAGAGTATAGGTCTCTACTAAGTTTTTTGGTCCATTCAAAATCAAGCTGATAAATGAAGTCACATATAAGGTCAAGTTACAGTATCTGCTCATTACCGTGTGTGTCCTTCTTTCCATGTTCCCAGAATACTTATTGCACTCACCTGTTCACCAGGTATATATACTGGGCACCTTTCCTCACCTCTTCATGAGCTATTTATGGCCATTGTTGCTACTGAGTGTTTCTTTGATTCCCATTTTCCTTTTTTGTGCTTGATCTTGTTTCCATGTTTTTGACTACCGTTTTCAGATGACCCCATTTGGATTTGTTTACTAGTGCTCTGACTTCCTGGTTTTGACCCTATTTCTGCATTATGACTATGAGTTTGGTATTATCCCTTTTATGTGTACTCCTTAATAAACTGTATGGCTATTTGGCTATTACTCTGTGAGCATCGTGCCTTCTTAAAATTACAGTTTAAGAAATCTCTGTAGGAGTTAGCCTCATGGTCTATGTATAGGCTACTGCTGGAAGCCTATACATAGGAAACCATGTTTTCTTTAGAAACCATGTGAAAAGGTGGTGAACTGCTACAGACAAAGCAGTGCCCTTCCTGAAGGAAGGGTCATCACGTATGGTGATGGAGTGCATTAGGTTTTTGAAAGAAATTATTTCATGGTATGACACAGGCTCTAGTGAATTTTAATAGCAATAATTATGCATGATCAGCCGTGGCGTGTTTTGTGCTCGGCTGGTCAACCTTGCGTGTAGGCACATTAAATAGTATTTCCATAAATGAGCCATGTCAAGCGAGTGACCTAAAGAGGGCAACTCATGGTCATAATGAAGAGCTGGGGCTGGTGCTGGTTATTTATTCAGCCCTGTGCTTATTGAGTAATGAATAAGGCAAGATTCAGGAGAGTGCCCACCTTTGTACCTGTCAGCCAGTAACTTCTCTTACATCTACAGACTATTATCTCCCCACAGACACCTAGTTAGATTCTCCTGTCTCCTCCAGAGTGTTTGAAAATAGGTCAGGTACTGCTCCTGTTTGCTTATGTATTCTCTGCAGTGCATATGCCTACTTTTAATTGCTTCCTGCAGTAGTCAGGTTTAAGATTGAAAGAATGAGGTGGGCTTCTGGACAGCAAGTGCTTGTAGAAGAGGAGCTGATTATGATAGGAAGACTTAGTTGGATGTTTGGTCCTTTCTATTCTTGTAAGTTTCTACAGGAACTAAAAAGTGTTGTCTCTGAAGTAACTTGGACCATTTTTTAAAATCCACAATCTACTGTGCTATTTTAATTTGTGCTGCATTCATTACATGGAGCTCTTGGGCCAGTTCAGCTGCTGATGTTTGGACTAAGAGAGAAAGAGAGAGAGAAAGAGAGAGGAGAGAGAGAGAGAGAGAGATGTGTGTTAAGCCAGTTCTCTGGAGGTTGCATTTTGAGACAGCAAATTGCGGCACTCTTTTGCCATGTTCAGATCTAGGGGAAACCAACAGGAGCTCAGAGACAGATGATGCATTATTTCATGATAATATTGTGTTCCTCTTTTGAACAACAACAATAATCCCCACGACTGAACGGGATTTAATCTTTATCCACACTGCTAAGTGAGGAATACAAGACTCATAGCAACTGGTAAATTAAACATATGGTTTATTCTTGCAAAATGTCAAGTGTCTGAGTCATTCCATGGGTAAAAAGTAAAAAAATGCCTCTAGACTCATCATTATGAATGCAGGACATGAACAGATATAACTAGCCTGAAAGCAGGCACACAGAGCATTCACCAGAGACATCACCAGGGGTCCCATTGAATGCCTACTTAACAAACCCCATACCATTATGAACCCACCACCAATCTATACCAGTTTATATGGCATCTCAATGTTTTTTTTTTTTATTACCACATCATAATACAGTTGCTTCATGTGCAATAATGTACTTTTATTACTGATTTATTGTTCTCCTGCAATTTTAATGGTAGGTTTTGCACTATAAGGAACTTCAACCCCTCACTACTACACCCACTTGTATTATATTAGGAATAAATTCTAAGCATTACAAACAAGGTAAAAGTCTGGCAGTGATTTATAAAGCAAGCACATTACATAACCAGTTCTGCTGTGCTTTCGATTTTTAGTTATACACTAGATGCGTGCTTGATTGTGACATGTGCAGGGAAAAATCCTCAAGGACAACCTTTGCATAAGTAATACAACACCATTTTTCAAATGAACTGCATTTTTTCATATGTGGGGTTTGTTTTCAAACATTTTACACTTTAAATTTTAAGGTTAATTTCAACAAAAGTTATCCTGGTCAATGTTTGAATTTGATGATTAGGACTACATGAGGCTTTTAATTCAAACATTTTATTTATTTATTTAATTTTTCAGCATTTAACAGATGCTGTTATCAAAAATGTACAAAAGTGCTTAGTTGAAAATATGGAATATCTGAAGCTACTGCAGATAGACCAGGATTTAAATACTTGAAGCCAGGATACTGCCAAAAATGAGCCATATGATATCAATTATAAAACTTACCATGTAAGTATTCCTAAACTATACACAGCCTATATAGAGAGCAAACCAGTAAATAGAATACTTATAACTACAATACTCATGCATAAAATAGTTACTGCTTTATTAAGTGCTGTAAAAACAGATGTGTATTCAGCCGCCGTTTACAGACGTTATTACGTTTAAGTAATAACTCTGCTGTATGAACACCCAATGGGAGTTAATTCCACCATCTTTACTACTGTAAACACCATTACAACTGTAAAGCATGGGGGTGGCAGCACCATGTTTTATTTATTTATTAGAAATTAGATGGTATGAGGCAGAAGGATTATCTACGAATCCTGAAGCAAGACCCTCCAGCAAATCAGTAATCCTAAGCAAGGCTTCATAGTTGTAACTATAAATGGCTTAAACACAACAAAGTGAAGGTACTAAAGTGGACATCACAGAGCCCTGACCTGAATCAAACAGAAAAAATATGACTAAATTTACAAAGCATATCTAAGTTAGCGGTCCCACAAACCTCCGTCTTCTATTAGACCAAAACAGGTGGTCTAAGTATCTAAGTATTGTTGCAAGCTTGTTGAAGGCAACCCCAAATGTTCTATAAATGAGTCTATAATATCTGTTAGCTTTTATTTTAAAACTGAATCCTATAAAATTAAAGTACATATTCTAAGTGACTTGCAAGATACATTGGTTTTGAAAAATTAATTTGAATGTCTTTAGCCTAGGTGAATGTTGCACTGCGGTTTTAGCTTATGGCATTTGGTTCTATAGTGCCAGGAGTCTTTTCAAAGCCTTGGGTATGTTTTGGCAGTGCATTTGTCATGTTATAATATAGCTGCATATACCCTATTCCTCATGGGGAAAAGGGGACCTTAGATATATTCCTGTGGGAATGGCATTGTTTAAATTAAGCTTACAATATGAGTAACACTTTAAACCGCCATGCATCCAAAATGGCATACCTAAACAGTACATACTACATTCAATCCAGTGTGCACTACTCAGTCAGTAAAGCAGTAGGCTCTTTCTGTACATGAGTTTGCAGTATGCACTCAACATCAGATGTAGCATGTGCACCATCTTACCAATGCCACTTGATATAGCTAACATGATTACCTCAGCATGCATCCAATGCTAGACTTAAAAACTCACAAGTTACATTAATAACAATTTTAAAATGAGACAAAATGTGCTTATTGTTCTCTACAAAGCTACTTATAATGTTACTTGGGATTGTAAATATCATCATATTTTTAATTATACTTTCGAAAGCTTTCGACCATTGTGTGCTGTGTTTGCATACTTCAAATGGTCTCCGCATGCAGTACATCATCCAAGGACTTTTCATGCACTGTTTAATGAATACTATGTATTTTGCATACTGTTTAGTGAACATTACGTATTCAGACACACTACTCATTCTCACGTATTGCTTTCGAGTACTGTTCAGTATGGAAGTATGGGACGCAGCCTGTGTTTAAGAGAGGAACATCCCCCACAAGTGCACTTTTCAGAAGTTGTAGGTAGATAAAACTCAGGGAGCCTGTAAAGAGAGGTCACAAATTCTGATGTAAATGATTTAGCAGGTGTGTGTGTGTGTGTGTGAGAGAGTGAGAGAGAGAGAGAGAGAGAGAGAGAGAGAGAGAGAGAGTACAGTACTGCTGTTGTTCTCGGTCAGAGTGACAACTAAGACAGTGAGACTTCAGGTTCACTCTTGTCACCTCACCTTCTTTCCTCTCAATGCCATTGCATGGCACCATGACCTACTCAACACTCCTCTCACTTAGTGGGGGCAACTGCAACCTAATGGCCCAGAGGTAGCAAAAAAAGAGAACATTCCCAAAGTCCAGTGAATCAAAGAGCTTCCATCTGAAGTTTAAACAGACTCTGGCCCCTCACAAATCTACAGCTGGTTCTGTGAGCATCATAATAAAAGAAGCGCTTTTACACTGGTTGAGTGAATTCATGATAAAAGCAACGCTGTACTGCTGTTACAAATGGAATTATTCTTCCTGGATATTTCAATGCATTTCAAAGCCACACGCTGTCTAGCAGAGTCTATAAAAGGCTTTTAACCTGCAGTTTTTTCAAATTTGCTGTAAGAAAAGTGCACCTTAGTTACATGGGCTAGAATGATATTTGTTTCTTACTTATATTAAATCTAATATTATACATGTAAAGTAAAGGTATTTGAAGATATCTATATGCAACTTGCAGATAAATTACTTAAAACAATAATAAATCAAATCGACAGCACTTTTTTTTAGCATTTTACATTTAATACCAAATGTAAAATGGCATATTTTAAGCCTTTTTGTTTTACTTTTGATCAGTATGGCTTATAACTCATGAGAATCCAGTAGAAATCCAGTATATCCAATTATTAGAATATTTCATTTTGAGAAACTACTATTCAAACTATTCAAAATACTATTCAAGATTTACTTGACAGTTGTCCATCGACATCCTCCAAAAGGAAGGTAAGCCACAGAAGTCATTGCTGAAAAGGCTGGCTGTTTGTAGAGTGAATCAAAACATATTAATGGAAAGTTGACTGGAAGGAGGAAATGTTATAGGAAAAAGTGCACAGGCAACAGGGATTTGACTTGAAAAAAAAAAGTTGATTTCAGAACTTCAGAGTAGACTGAGGTTAGAGAAATGTCTTCTTTTCCCAAGTCTTCTTTTCATGAAGTACATGAAATACAGATGAACAGAATCCAAGGTGTCTAAAGTCCAGTGTAAAGTTTCCACAGTCTATTATGGTTTGGGGTACCATGTCATCTGCTGGTGCACAGTGGTGCCACTGTGTTTTATCAACGCAGCCATCTGCCAGGACATTATAGATCCCTTCATACTTCTGTCTGCTGACAAGTTTTATGGAGATCCTGATTGTCTTTTCCAGCAGGATGCACCTGGCCACAGTGGCAAAACTACTACCACGTGGTTTGCCAAATGGTATTACTGTGCTTGATTGGCCAGCCAGCTCTCCAGAGCTGAATCCCATAGACAATCTATGAGGTACTGTCAAGAGGAAGATGCAAAACATCCAACCCAGCAATACAGATAATCTGAAGGCAATCTGAGTTACATGGACTAAATAAAACCCAAGGGGAATTGTCAAAGAATGGTCGTTTTCCTGTGTCCAGCCTTAAATACCCCCATAATTCAGCCATCAAAGAGCTCTTCATTTCTAGTCATTTGGGCAATTCTCTAATCAGATGTTCTTTGACAGACAGGCTTATATGCATACCATCTCAGCATTTAAATTAAGACATCAGCTCTGACACTAGGCGATAATATCTACCAGTCAAAAGATTAGCGCACACATCGAGGAGCCGACATGTCTGAGGGAAATGAGGGTCTTCTGGTTGTAATTGCAATTGCATTTTGCAACATTGATTTTCTCATAGCTCATCAACCTGGTGACTAAAAAAAGAAGCAAGCTGATGAAAAGAGACAATGCAGACATAGCTAAATATGAAGTGCATTTAGTTGTGTTGCTATTCAGTATAGACATGAAATTACTGCACATGGTTTACTAATACAATTACGCTTCCTGTGGTGTTGGTAATGAGCAGTGTTCGTGGTGATTAGGAACATGACCTGAAGCTCTTGCAGTGCACTGGGTAGTTTCTTGACCTCATGAGGTGGTGACATTTGTTTTTAAACCCTAAATATGCCTGCTGCCATAGGCCTTGTGGGAAACATGCTGACCAGTAACTGTGTGGCAAGATTGCTGTGGTTTTTTGGTACATGATCAAATGTTTCACAGCAACTGTGCCATTTTGTGAAGCAACTGTAAAGGTTTTAACTCTGGCGAAAACACATAAGGGCTAAAAGGAACATGAATAAGCTAGGGACGGAGAGGAAATACAGAGAGTTTGATTAAATTAACTCTAGTTGTTTGACTTTCTTGTTCATGGATGCATAAGGTACAAAGTAAACAGATGTCTTCAGGAGAGAGACTGCATGGAAGCAGTGAGCACCTCTATATAACCTGAACTGCCTACAGTCAGTTCAGATCGTTGGTTTCACTGACAGATATTTGGTCCTCTATAAAGTTGGTAACTTGGACAACCTTCAAAATTGTGAAACTTTGCAGTGTGATAATATTAATGTGTGTATGTATGTGTGTGGCCAAGTTTTTATATCTTAGAGGAGACCACATTTTTGACCTTTTGGGTTCATTTGGTTGGTCTAGCAGTAATGCAAGGTCTTTACTTGCAGTCTGGATGTCGCTAAATTTTCTCAGGTTGAATAAGGACAAGACAGAAGTCCTAATTGTGGGTCCAGAGATGGTGTCAAATATGGTGCAGTCAGTTCTAGGTTGTGCAGGGTTGAAGTCTAGGTCCTTTGTGAAAAAAAATTGGGGATGACCTTTGACCCTTATTCTCATTTCTCACCCTCAATGTTTCACTTCACATCAGGAAGTTACTTCAATCCTGCTTCCTTAACCCTAGAAATATTACTAAGGTTTCTGAAAAACTCATTCATGCTTTAATCTCCTCCCGGTTAGATTATTGTAATGTTGTATTCACCTGTTTGTATCAGACGGACATGGCTTGTCGGCAGCTTGTCCAAAATGCAGCAGGACTTGCTGCTCACCAGGAAAAAACTTAGGGAGCATATCACACCAGTTCTAGCCTCTCTTCATTGGGTGCCTGTGAGTTTTAGAATTGATTTTAAAATACTAGTGCTGATTTATCAGGCCCTACACAATGAGGGCCCAGCATACATCTCGGAGCTCCTGTATCCACTTGAGAGGATGAGACCTTTAATGATCCTCTAAACAGTGTTTAAATAACAAATGAAAAAAACT
>JAOVVF010000017.1:11195739-11206788 GCA_028565595.1 Duopalatinus emarginatus | reverse complement strand
TAGTTACATTGTAACAGTCTGTAGTAAAGTGGTGATTGTGCAAAATGAGCTGATATATAACCATACAAGAACAGTTATATGTGCATTATACAGATATTTACATTTTACATGTTTTAGTGCTAATATGTCTTGTGCAACATTGCCTGTTACTTTGTAAATCTTGTCACACTAGTTGTGTTCGTAAGTCTGTCTCAAAATTTAATGCAAAGAACAAAACCGTATATAAGAACTGAATAGTCAGATGTTAGCAACATGTCTGCAACATGAGTTGATTCACTTTATTATTTTTACCAGGTAAGAGTGGAATCAGTATGTGTCCCCTATAGAATTATTTGTGGTGAGCCGTCACTGTTCTTCACTATCATGTTTCTCCTTTCATCATACAAAATGTTGAGTGATCATGATTGTGTCTTGGGTGATAATCAAATTGTCAGAGGAGGACTGAAGCATGTGATTGTGTTTTTGACGAGTGTCTATCCAGGCTTTTGATGATTAGTACCAACAATAGATGTGTCGGATTAGCCGCCCCTTCTTTGATGTTCACCACATTTTGCTATTGTGATTCAGAATCAAAAGATACGTCTTCTTTTCATACATCAAGCTTCTCAAAATTTATAAGCCTTCTAAAATGAAACCACTTAAAGCCATTTTCCCCCTTTTCACATCAGATTTTATCTGAGAGTAACATGTCATTACTGGGGGAGCACAAAGATTCTTGTACATTTTATTGTCATCTTTGATGCCTTACACACACACACACACACACACACACACACACACACATATATATATATATATATATATATATATATATATATATTGCTAAACTTTCCAGAAAAATGCTTTAGACTTCTTAGTGGCTGCCTTCATTTGGAGATTTATTTTATTCATTTTTAAGCTCCTCCTTATTCTCCTTATCATCAAGACAGATTTCCAATCCCTCTATTCCAAGAAACATGCATTTCAAGGGAAAGTGAGGATGGAGCTGCAATTCCAGTAGTGGGTTTCAAAGGAGTGTGTTACATGAAAAATTCATGAAGCCAGCATGGCTAAGCACGAGGCTGAACTCTGCTGTGATGCTTCCTTCATCACAGGCTAGTGAATTAGGACAGAATGAAACACAGGCATGCTATTGTTAGAAAAAGGGCAACATGTCAAGCAATATGGATGAGATTGAGATTGGAGTTGGCATTGCTGGAGTCCCCTTCATGTTTGCAGGAATCCTGGTAGTTCTTCAGCAGATGGCATCTGTCACGGTCTTTATGAAGAGTCAGTAGGAGTCCTGTGAATAGATCTTAACTGATCTAATACACTCTCTTACTGTACATCCCTCCTGTTGTGCTATGCCCAAATGTTTTGCCCAAATGCTTTGTCCCACATAAAAAATTTGCCACATTTTTTTATCTACAATTTCAAGAAACTGATCTACCAAGAAGGATGCTTTCGTCACTGTCACTGCAATTGGTTACAGTCAGAGTGTGGATTATACAATGTATATATACACCGTACATTCTGAAAGTCTTCAGGCCCTTTCACTTTTTTTTTCAAGTTGTGATCCCCCACCCCCTGCATTCTGCACTCAATACCAGTAAACAGATTTTAAGAAAATTTTGCAAATGTAAGGAGAAACTGAAATATTGCACTCACATTCAGTGCAAGTTTTCAGACCCTCTCAGTCCTTAGTTACTTAGTTGAAGCACCTTTGGCTGTGATAACAGCCTCTAGCATCCTTTTCATGTAAGATGCTCTGTATATTTTGCAACAAACAAGAGAAAATAATTTAATACTCTAGCAGTATTTTTAATGGAATACTATTTATATTAAGTCCTGTATAAATTCAGTTTTACACTGTATTACAAATGTAGTACAATTCTCTATTACTGTGAAAAATATAATATGAATGCTGTGAATATTTACAGCACTATTTTATGGTATTTTTTATTGTGCAATTTTTTTTCAGACACAACCGCTAAAATATATGAGTCTTTCAGAGTTAAAATATGTAGGATGCTGAGGATTCATGTATTGTGCTTAGTCCTGTCTGTATTTATTTGTCTCTCTGTAAATCTGAACCTACGTCATTCTCAAACTTACCTAAGCAGTGGAATACAGTTAGCTGTGAATGGGTTGGTTGTCCTTTTGCATTATGTAGAGGCTCACTGTATGTGGCTTAAGCAATAAAAACCTGCATGCAGGCATATGAGAATAAACTCAGAGGTAAAGTTAATTTCATATAACAGTGAGAGGTCCACTCCATTTCCCTTCTCCCAAAGTCCCCTAAGTGAATGTACCCTTTCATAAAGCTTTAGATTGGTATGTGGATTTTTTGGACTCAAATTCTCACTTTTTATGTTTTAAATTTTAGCAAAATTACTTAAGTTATTTAATGGTAATACACAAGGACTTCCACCTTTCTGGGACAAAGAACCTTCAAATTCCATCATGTCCTGACACCCATCATATCTTGATAAGTCTAAAATAAACTTTATCTAGAATAAATAATACATTATAGCAATATTATCAACAGAAGTACTAGCTTGCCATGACAAATACTCTTCTTCTTCTTCTTCTTCTTCGTCTTCTTCTTCTTCTTCTTCATCTTCTTCTTCTTCTCCTTCTTCATCTTCTTCTTCTTCTTCTTCTCCTTCTTCATCTTCTTCTTCTTCTCCTTCTTCATCTTCTACTTCTTCTTCTTCTCCTTCTTCTCCTTCTTCTTCTTCTTCTTCTTCTTCTTCTTCTCCTTCTTCATCTTCTTCTTCTTCTCCTTCTTCATCTTCTTCTTCTTCTTCTCCTTCTTCTTCTTCTCCTTCTTCATCTTCTACTTCTTCTTCTTCTTCTTCTCCTTCTTCTTCTTCTCCTTCTTCATCTTCTTCTTCTTCTCCTTCTTCATCTTCTACTTCTTCCTCTGCTGCTGCTGCTACTTTTAATATAGCTGGTCTATTCTCGTTTATTTTTAACCACAAATGTCCTGTGCTCTTTCTGATAACATACACTTTTCAGAACGATGCCACACACAAGTTCTTCTTCTTTTTTATCTCTAGTTGTTTTTTCCATTTTTTCCCATTTGGCATTGTCAAACTGCTTTCTATTTTGATAGCTTTCAATTGAAAAACAGCAATTTAATGCTGAAATACTGTGTAACAATACAAACCATTCATCTTTTTTCACACCTGTATCCCTCCTTTATGTATTCTTTTTGTCCCTAGCTCATCATCCCCTGCACATTAATTCAGTAGCTCTTCAAATTTAACGGAACATTGCTCCTATGCTATAGGAGGTTTAAGCCACCACAGTCGGTATACAGTGCTATTATGACTGTGCTAGCAATGACTGCTTTTGATACTGCCACCAGATACTGCCACCAGACACCCAACAAAGGCCCGAATAGCATACATGAAGTGCAAAAATATATTGGCTATTTACTAGAGTTTTTTATTCCTGCACTTTCCACAGATAGAACACATTAGGCAAAAGTTGATCTAATTTATACTGTATTTTGAATTATTGGTGCTTGGGCTAAACTAAATTGATTAAAAATGATTAGTCAAATAGGCTAATTATATATAAATGCCATGTAATGGATTGGCGAACTACACACGGTGTACCTTGCCTTCACAGATGATGGGTTAAAGCAAATAATAATAAGAAGTTATATATAAAAAATATAATCTTGATAATGGTATCAAGATTTCCACCACAAAATGAACAAAATGAACCCATTGATGATGCTTCATGGATTATTTTTATAGACACTGTTCTATATCAATATTAGTTGTGGTATAAGTTATTGACCTAGCTACATGATTTGAATATTGTCTGCTTGAAGCTTAAAAAATGTTGAATTCACTAAAATACTTCTAATAAAGTCACACATTCCTGCCAATTATTGTTGTAGAATAATTTTAAAGTATTATGTATTATGTATTATGCACCATCCTTCCATCCTCCTATTGTAATGTACTGTGTTTTTTTTTTAAAGCTAGACCAATAAAATCACACACACACACACACACACACACACACACACACACACACACACACACACAATGTTGTAAATGTTTGAGTTATGTTTAAGCAACTTAAAATTTGCTTATGAACTTTATTTTATTATTATTGCTTCTTGCTGTATTGTTCCTGACTGTTATACTGCCACCTTTTAATTAGTCATTTTGGAAGTGGCACATAACCCATGAATTAAAGGCTTACACACTTTCTTTTTCCAAAATGCTTGTGCAATGTGATAAGTCTAGAAATATATCAAATGCTGTGTCTTGTGCAAACTAGGAAAGTTCTGGTTAAGCCTACTAGTAAATTATTACAATGACAAAAAACAGCCTTACTATCCATAAGGAATTTGTTTGTCAACAGAGCGAGTCATAATATCGTAATAAAGGTAACAATCAGTCATAACCAATCTACACTCTCATGTTAAAATGCCAGGTTTTTGTGATGTAAATAATTTTTATCAAGATAATTGATAATAATAATTTCAAAACATTTTCACCTTTAATGTTAACTATAGTCTGTACAAATCAGTTGAAGAAATAAATATTTAAAAGGGGAAATAAAAATACAAGTGGTTGCATAAATATGCACACCCTATTATAATTGAGGATGTGAACATCAGAATTAACTAATCACATTCAAATTCATTTAAAGTAGTAGTCAGTACCCACCTGCTAACAATTAAAGCATCTCTGATAAACCCTATGTAAAGTTCTTGTGGGATTTTCCTGACATTTAGCTACATCTTATAGCAAAAGCCATGGGCTGCAAAAAGTACAAGGCATCAAAGGGATCTCGTTAAAATCTATAAATTAATAAAAACATCCAATGCGTTAGATATACCATGGAACACAGTAAAGGAGGTGTATAAAATTATGGCACAACAGACCATTACCAAGAACTGAATGTCCCTCTGAAATTGACAAAAAGACAAGAAAAAACTTGTCCAGGAGCCTATTGAGAATCTTACCACATTAAAGGAGCTGAGGAATATTCTAGCAAAAACTGGTTGTATTTCTTACAAAGATATCCAAGCCTGGCAAAGTGTGCCAAAAAGTATGTGGGAAAATGTGTTATGGTCCAATTAGATAATCTTTGAATAATTCCAAAATGTATGTTTGGTGTAAAAGCAAGACTGCACATCACCAAAAGAACACCATATCCACAGTGAAGCATGATGCTGGCTATACCCGGTTTGGGGCGTTTTTTCTTTAACTGAAACTGGGAAACTGGGGCTTTAGTCAAGGTAGAGGGAGTTATCAATATTCCAAATATCAGCCAGTTTTTGCAGGTTTTTTTGCACAAAGGTCTTTTAGCATGACAGTGGCCCAAAGCATACCTTCACATCAACAAAAAAATGGCATTACCACAAAAAGATCGAAAATGGCCGATGTGGTGTGACATGCATAGCTGTGCACAGGAGATTCCCTTGCAAGCTGACAGATTTGGAGTAGTTTTCAAGAAAAAAGAGCCAAAGATTGGCCCGTCAAGATGTGCTATGCTAACAGCTCCCTAAAATAATACACTGAATTCTGTCATAAAATCAAAAGGTGTTTTAACAAAGTATTAGTTTGAGTGTGTGCATATTCATGCAACCACATTACTGTAAGTTTTTTAAAAAAGATGACTTTCTTTTTTTTCAATTGAATTGCACAGATTACATTTTATAAGTAGAAAAAGCTTTGAAATTATTCATGTTGGTCAAAAAAAATGGTATTTGAAAAAGGGGTGTGTAGTCTTTTTATACACTGTATAAAAAACTGTAAATTATTGGCTTCATCTATTGAGCTGCATTTTGTAGGTGAGCAATGTAGGCATTTAATTACTGCCTGCAGACCTGTAATCTCTTACAAAGAACAAAGTGTCAGCTGCCCCAGTTGCCACCTTTCACCAGATGGCATTTGGATTGTACACTATTCTCAGCATGCCATCATAGTATAGAATGCATTGGTATGCATGTATCGGGTGCAGCAGTAATGCTAAGGATTTTAATCTACTACATTACTCCATAAACATTAGCATTTATAGCTTATCTGTTTTCATGCATGATATAGTACCGTGTAGTACATTAATCATCCATTTGTTATCCAGTGCTCATCAGTGTTGCTTTCTCACCTCAGCTCACTGTTGGCTGGATATTTTTGGTTGCCCTTAACCCAGCAGTGACACAGAGGTGTTTAAAAACCCCAGCAGTGCTGTTGTGAATGACACTCCCATATCAGCAGCACACACACTACCAATCCAGTACCATGCCAGTGTTACTTCAGCACTGTGAATAGTCCACCACCCAAATAACATCTGGTCAGCTGTGGTCCTGTAGTGGTCCCTTACCTGCACATTTTATACGTTGGTGTATATAATAAGGTAGCATTATGTGACTGTAGGCAAACAGTCTCTTTAATGGCATGTCTTTTTCCTGAATAGAGACATGAAATTGCGTAAAAACCTCTACTTATAGTACTTACAATTGATTTAACCTCTAGGCCACTCAAATGAAAGCTACCTGGCCATTAGTTCTACTCTTGGATTTCAAAATTTATAAATCAATATAATTTTCTGCCTGGGACCACATATCATGGTTTCAGAGCTGGATGTAAGGCAGAGAAAGAAGCTCCTGGGAGACCCTGTACTACTGTATCTAATTGAAATGGCAACCTGAGAGTCAAATCAATTTTTCCAGTCCGTGGAACAGGAAGTACTGGCCTATATGTGTTGGTACTATTATCAGATTTCGTTACAATCTTAACACCCTGCACGTTTATCGTTATTTTCTTTTACAGAGATACTGTGTGCTGCACTCAGTGTTTCAGGGCTTTGAGTTGAAAGTGTAATGTGAAATGATACTAGGACCTGCAGTGTGAAGAGTCTCCTCCTGGACTGTGCTCATTACAAGCAGGGGTTGATTAAATAATTGGCTATTAAGTAGTAATTTGTTCACCTTAGGACAATTACATGACACAGTGAAATGCCATTATGTATTACAATTAAAATGTTATAATATTGTGGGATGTTAACTTGCTCCATCCATTTATTATACCTTGAACACAACTCATTTGATTTAGGAGCAGGCCTTCCAGCCCTTCCAGCTACAGCAACATGAACAATCGGTATACATGTCATATTTTATGACATATGCAGCAAATGTATTTCAAGCCTGTATAGAGTCACAAGATCATCACACACTGGAATGTCTGTATTGTGTATATGGTACATGTAATAATATAAACTGTATAGCTATCAGATGTAATACAAAAGCAAAATCAAAGACTAAAAAAGAGAGTAGTATACTGCCAAAATATTGCTGAGCTAAATTTAAATATAACAAAATTTGTTTTAATAAAATACCACTCGATCCAGCATTATCTTATATATTGCATGTCAACCGTTAGTTGTGCATGAAAAAAAATAAAAAAATAAGAGATACTAAATTTAGGCCATCATAATAAAATCATAATGTGTGTAATGCAGACTAGTTTTTCACACTTTTAATTTGTCATTTTGAAAATTATAATTATAATGCACTTGTAAACATAATGCATAATCGCTATAAAAAGACAATGATTTAACATTTAACATGTTTTGTTTTTGTTTCTTTTCTAAAGACATATGTAATTCATGGGTATAAATCCATCAGGTGCAGCAGTGATGCTCAGTGGTTTTTCTCCCTAATTTAGACATGTCCAATTCCCAGCCTATTAGGCCTCTCTCCCCTATCATACAACAGCTACCAACCAGAAAGGATGAGGCTATCACATGCTTCCTCCGAGACACTTACAGCCATCTACCACTATTTTTGTGCATGCATCAGAAAAAAGTGCTTCTGCCCACCTCTGTATGCATGAGCTTGCATACACCCATGACTGGCTAGTGTCGGTGTGATTGACAGGGAAGCGACAATTCTGCTGTTAAGACTCTGGCTACTGATGGCTGTAGCATCAGGAGATTTTATGTTGCGCCACACAGGAGGCTGATGCTCAGGATTTTTTAAGCACCAGTGCTATTTCATAGATATTGGATAACTTATCTGGTATAGTACTGTATAGTACATTAATCATCCTCTTGTTATCTAGCTTTCATCAGTGTTACTTGCACACCTCAGCATAGCTTTTGGCTAGATGTTTTTGGTTGCTCTAAACCCAGCAATGGCAATATTTTAATAAATGAACCAAACATACTGTGGGGTTGCATGCTGGCATGGTGGATAGCACTGTCACCTGACAGTAAACAGGGCCTGGGTTTCTGTATGGCATTTACATGTTCTTCCTGTGCCTGCCCTTGGTTCCTTCCACAGCCCAGGCATGCAGTCAGGTGAATTTAAAATACTAAATTTCCTGTTGGTGTGTGTGCATTAATGTGTGTCCAGGGTGTTTTCCTGCCTTGTGGGCACTAGGCTTCAGAAACCTTATGTCCCCGTAATAGAATAAGAGGCATAGATAATGAATGAGTGGAAGAGCTGCTGAAATGGAGTTCATAGACTTCTTTTATGGATATCCTTTTCACTCTAGGTAAATGCCTTCCATTATAGTGTCATCATAAACTGCCTGGTCAAAAGAAAAAAAAAATACCTTAGATTATAGCATTGTTTCAACAACTTTATTCAAAATCACAAGGTTTATTTCCATCCAGAGTTGCAGCAATTTTTGGCTTAGATTTTGCCACCTGGACACTCAAACCTCTTCATAAAGTGTTTTCCCACACATCCCAAAGACGTTCAATGGGGGTAAAGTCAGGTCTGTTGTCTCTTATTCATGTGTGGAAATAAATCCTCTTGCTGCCTGACCCATTCTTTCACAACATGAGACTGATGAAACTTGGCATTGTGGTCCTAAAGTATGCCTGTGCCATCAGGGAAGAAAACAAATCTGTTGATGAAATACCCTGCTTATTTAGTACATTTAGATACACAGTTAACAGTTAAATTTATTGCCACATAATGTTGCTGAGGCTTGACCTGACCAATTAAAGGAACACCAGATCACAAAACTGCTTTCAGAGACTTTTTTTTGGGCTAGGAAGTATCTTCAGTAAATCACATCATAACCTGCATCAAATTCTATGTTCTATGTTCAAAATGATGTTTAATTGCCTTTAAAGGTCTTTGTGCCATTTTCATTACCCAAACATATATGACTTCATGAACATACATTCACATATTGATCATATCTACCCTTTGCACACAAAAACCTCTATTAAAGTCTTTAACCAGTATCAGCTTTATTGACCAATTATATTGACACACACAGAAAATAATAATGCCTGGAAGTATTGTACTTTTCTAATTTTCCCATTTGGAATGATCATGAATAGTAAATCTGGTCATTAAAGCTGTTAAGAAAAATGTGAAATGGACTTTCCAAACATTTTACAAAACTGAATGTATGTCACATTGTGTAGTATAAAACCTCTGTGCCTATTGTTACATAGTGTACCACAAGGCTATCTCCATCTCTTTAAAATAGCTATATGTATGCATTTAAGTGCAAGCTTTTGGATGATTGTAAATTTTTAGTGGAATATTTTATGTAAATGAGACCCTCTGTTTACTATAATTTCATCTAGAATGGCTAAGCATGACCATATGTGCACTGCGTATCTAATGTTCAATACTATGAACGACAAAAGTACTTCATGAAATTTTAATGGATTCAAAGCTTTTTCTCTGCTTGTAGAACAAAATCATTGCCCTTCTCTCCCTCATCCTCTTTCTTTCATTCTCTATCTCACAAAGCCCTCCAAATTCACTGTCTGGGAAACCAGAGAAAAATCAAAGATCAGAGCTAATGCCATGATGACAGCTGAGGTGGTGATGCATTTCCTCTCGATAGAAAAAAAGATATTCCAATACCTCAATATTTTCTTTTGTGCACATACAAACATAAGGATAAGACTTTCTATAATCTGTGGGACCAAACATATTGCTAATTACATGAATAGTGGGACATTTTAACAAGAAAAAAACAAACTAAGTACATCCCTTAATGCTTAATGAGTAATTTCCGTCATTGTTTCTGCACTCATTCTGCATTGAACTAGAAGTTACTTCAAATGCTGCATGAATTTGAATGAGCTTCGACACAAAGACATCATTAATAAACATATTCTTATTTAATCCGCAGAGCCCTGTTGTGGCATAATAATACCTTGCCCTGACTCAGGTGATGTGGTGCAAGAACATGACCACTAATGAGCTTACGGAAATTCAGCAAAGATTTGGAATAAAATTATACAGCTCCATAATCTCCTTCCTATGTTAATAAATTGTCCATAAAGACATGATGTCTGTAATACCACAATAATGTAAGCTGTTCATATATATATATGTACAGTGTAAATTCCACAACTCCACAATGCCAGTTTGTATTGTACTGTACTGTGCAAATCACATAACTAATATTGAAAATAATGAGCTTCAATAATAACTACATAGAAATAAAAATATTACAATTTGCAGTAAACAATAATAAACTAAACGAATCCAATATTTGGTGTAATAACCCTTTTTTTCATTTTCGTGTACAATTTGTGGAGAAATTACATGGTTAGTTTTGCTGAAAGTCTTGGAGAATCTGCCACTGTTCTTCTGGGACTTTGACTGTCACATTTGCTTTTTTCTCATGCAAAACCCAGCATCTATTCTATTTTTTCGTCTGGAAAGTGGTCTCTTATGTAACATGTTGCTTTCTTTACTGGCGCACAAACATTTTTCTGCAACATTATTTTTTGGGGCAAATTGATGTCTGGAGATGTTTTTGTACTGACTCAGTAATGCAGAATACATAAAATAAGTACGTACACACACACACACACACACACACACACACACACACACACACACACACACATTTGAAATATTTTGACTGCCATAGGCACTGGTAGAAGAAGTGTAGATTTTTGTGTGGGTGTATGTACATGCAAATAATCCAACAACATGATTTAATATTGTATCCAGGTCATTTGACATAATTTTTCATAGTGTCTATTTTAATATAGCATCAACGCATAACTTTTTTTGTAAAAAAAAAAAGCTGTGGATATGCATAATTT
>JAOVVF010000017.1:11140557-11154080 GCA_028565595.1 Duopalatinus emarginatus | reverse complement strand
ATTTTCTCTTGTCCCAGCAGTTTTTAACAAGTACTTTTAGCATAACATGTGTTTGCCATTTTAATTGTAACATTTCAGTTACAGTTACTTTAATATGAGGTCATGCAGCATACTTGTTTTATTGAATTGGCAGCATTCTCAATAGTTTTTGCCACAGGCATAACTTACTCAAGACAACAGGAACATCTTCCCACTACTTGTAAGTGTAGCAGGTTATATTATTTTATGTAACAGCTCTCAACAGAAATGCCCACAAAAATTCTAATCTTCAAATTATTATTTTATTGATTTGACAAGACAATATAGAGAATTAGAAATAGATAGATAGATAGATAGATAGATAGATAGATAGATAGATAGATAGACAGACAGACAGATAGATTTAGTTAGTAACTGTGAACTATATATCACTTACTGCAATTGTCTGGTGCAACTTCTAAACATTTCACTTTCAGTAGCAGATGCCACTATTAAAGACAAATCAGCCAGCTGAGGCACCTGAACTGCACAGTGGTAACTGTAATAATCTGAATGGGCCCCAGAAAACCATCTACAGCATTTACATATGCAGGCTCTGAGTATGGAAAACTTTTCCAATATGAACTTGTGAACTTACATTGACAAACTATGTAGCTGTTTCTGATTTCAGCCCACAGTACACAGTCTGTCCTTTTCAGAAAGCAGATGAGCAAATGTCAGTAACCAGCACCAATAACAGTAGCTGCATTTTTTTAACTTCTTTATAATGTATTCATTCAGTCTGTTCCATGAGGATAAACAGTAGCTCTCTCTCTGTAGTACTTTTTTGGATAGAAATTGTATGTTTTAGTTGCCTTTTTCTAATCTTTGAACCAAGGACATCTGTTTGTCTGACCTGACTTTTTGGAACCATGTTGTGAAAACAACTCTGCTCCCAACATGCACTATGAGTAGTTTTTTTTTTCTTGTGTTGCACTGCTGTGAGCTGAGCTCTGCAATAAATTACTGTGCGTAGAAGTCATAGATAAAAAGAGCTTTTAGGTTTATTTTTGGTTCAATATGCAAGTCTGTCTTCATGTGTTTTAAGTGCGTTACAAACTCAAGTCAATTTCTCTGAAGGCTTTTTGATATTCGCTCTGTGAATATCCAAAGAGCGAACAATTGTGTTGCATGATCATGAAGCTGAATGATAGTTAGCAGGATTAGCATTATTACCATTATGACACTGGCAGATATGGGTGAGTAACGTAATTGTGTGTAATCAACCAGGCAAGCTTACACACTACGTACTTGATTCAGTTTTTTGATAACAGCAGGCCTTCTTCATTGAGCAACTTCTCTTATGTAGATTTGAATCCCTAATAAACCAAAGACAACTCCCTTAGATAACAAGAGACACAAACCTTGAGAGGAATCGGATTAAACTTGTACTTTTGTACAACTTTTATGGGTGACACCAGATAGTATAATTTTAATCATTCCAGTAGACCGTCATATAGAGAAAAGACAAGCAACACCTATGTGTCGTTATAAAATATTCTGTCCTATTATAAAGAGGAGTCCTGGAATAAATATGGGTGATTTTTAATCTGTTATCCTAGTGACATTACTCACTGCAGCAGTAGTGTAAGTCTTTGGCGTACATTATTTTGGATGCTCGACAGAATATTGCTCTGAGCTGAATAAGCAGGAGCATACGTAGAGAACAGGATGAATCAGACACGTCCAGTGGAGGGCAGCTACAGCAAGAAAAATATGCCCGCTTCTGGCACTGGCATCACACTAGGCATGTAAAATTTGGTGGACAGAGAGAACAGATTATTAGGTGTGATAAGAGCATGCAGTGACCAAAAAGAATGTACATTATAATCAGAGTCCAAGTGGGGACTCCTGTAGGTTTAGCTATGATAGCATAATGAAAAGGGAGGGCCAGAAGGTAACACTAGCATGAGGGCGCTGTGGGAAAAATAACACCCTGTTGTGCCACCATCGACAAGCTTGAGTCAACATGTGAGACTGGGGAGTGCAACAGCATCAAAATCTCCCAGTTTACCAATTTACACCAATGAAATCCTACATAAAACAAAATGCTATCTGGCCTGTGAAAACAGATAGATTTTCAGAGTACATTGAATCTTAACCATTGTAGGTCACAAGCTGTTTCCCCTGCTGTAGTCTTCATTATTTCACTTAGGTTTTAATAAAGAACCTGCACCTTTTGACTGAAGTTTTTGTTGTTATATTTACATGGGTAACACTAGCCAATTAACCTATAGTTCAAGTTAGTTAGCTAGACGTATAAAGTAACGTATAGTCAAGACATAAAACAAGCACAATTTTACGTGTTTTTATCAGTTTTGTCTTTGGCATGTCATTGCAATCAAACTTGCATCTGTTCAAAGGGTGTGTAAATTTGCGTGTAACATTTGAACCTCAATAAATGCATGAACAATAAACAATAAGGACAATAAGTACATGCTATATTAAATAGAGCAATATAGCTAAATAGTAGCAGCATCTATAAATAGCTAGTTGCATGCATAGAAACCTTGTCCTAAAATATTTAGTCTCAACATATTATTGGTTCATGTGTATCAGAATGTACAAATATCAAATTAGTCTTACAGTTCAGTTTACTTATGCACTTGTTTACATGATGCACTACAAAAAGAGCTGACCTCAACCTAGTTTTAAGCAGACAAGCTGTGTAGAGATGATTAGAGATCATCACACGCTTAAATGAATTTATTTTAAAATGATTTTTCCACTGTCTGCATTCTGTGCAGAGAAATCCGTATTCCCATTATTACGGTGCATTACAGTACCATCATTACAATCAACAATTCAGGAATTGTGTTAACACATAACAAGATTGCTGTCTTTTTGTTACTCCTAATGTTGACTTTAATACCAACGTTAATACCAGAAACGAATTTCAATACTTATTAAGAATAAGATTTTATTTGTTGCAGTAAATCGGCAAAGTATTTAGATGACTTGAAACCGTGATCGATTAACAATTAACAGATTTAAGAAATCCTTTCCATCAGTCTGACATACTCTATTCTGAAGCTACACTTTGTAATCTCTGCCACACCCGCGTATCAATAGAGGGCTGTGATTAGATAGTGATTAGTCTCCATTCCATTATGGTGCTTAATTGATTATAATAGTTTAAAATGCAATCAGGATAAGAAAATAACATTTGCAGCAATCAGTAAGGTGCTATACATTTCATTTAGACTCCTTAGAGGACACACACAGCTGAGTGGATTCTGATTTTGGATGGGTGAGTTTACAATTCTGACCTCTAAAGTCAGACTTTTTTAAGAATAAAGCTCTGTTCTTCATTATACAGATGAAGCAATGACAAAACTGTAACAATTGTGAGATGCTGGGGATTCTGTAGAACAACGCTGATATGGTAAAAGGCAAATCTGAGGGTTGACAACCAATAAAAGCAGCAAGTTTTTTTTTTTATTTTATTAGGCCTCTATGTTTTCTGTCAGTAGAGGATGTGCTCAATATTGGCAAGATATAAAGTCTTTTACGCTTCACAGTAAATACTTTCAAAAGAGCTTGTAGAATTTGAACTGACAACTCATTTAACATATGTCTGTGAAATACCTATAAACTGTGTCACCATTTGTTATTCACATACTAATGTTATTCACATACTAATCCTTTTCCACGTGTTTTTTTATTTTAATGGTGTGAGATCACATTGCATAAAGTGAAGAGGTGTATGTGGGACTGTTTGTTTACTCCTACTTCAGTCTGTTGGAGGAATTGCTCTTGCAATTATTTTTATTGTCCTCTATAAAACCTTTGCATTGTGAAACTACCCAATTCAACTGTCTTGTCTAGTTTGTGCAGCAGAGCATGCCAGCTCACAGACTCACTTTCTGACACTACTGATTTCAGAGTCGAACATAGTGGAACATTGAAACTTCCGTCCACTGAAGCCGGTCACTGAGCTATAAGGAGGGCTCTGCAGACTGACCTGAGCTTTGATAATAAGTAATTTTTGTTTTTTTCCTATCAGCAGTTTCTGCTAGTTTGAATCAGACAATGCCACAGCTATCCATGGGAGCAGACAGAGGCAATGGGTGAAAAAATAATGTTTTTACCATTAAATTGTGTATCATGATGCACAGATTTGATATTCTACACATTTATTCTTCTACTCATTTTTTCTTCTTCTTTTTTAATATCTGTTATTGTACAGGCTTTAATAGAAAATCTCTTATAAAGATATGACCAGATCAACATATAGCAGAAGATTTGGAACATGCAATAGCCTTTTACACAGCATTTGTTTGTACTACACATGCACCCGTGCCTATTGCGACAGGACCTTGAAGAGTCAATTTTTTAAACACTGGATTAAATTGGATGACTTTTGAGGGGTGGCTGCCACCAACATGCTGCACAGTGGGAGGCTGTTGGCCAGTTGGTCTACATAGGCCACGCAGCAGGCTTTAATAACAGGCTACAAAAAAAAAAAAACAGTCCACACTACACTATATGTACATAAACCTAAAATTATAGCTAAACTAAATTTGTCTACAATCATTGATCCCACACAGAGATTCTAATCAAAGCTTTAGAGGTCTTGTTAAATTAAATCGAGTCTGGGGTTAGTCATCTGTAGGCAGTGAGACTTTGGAATGCTTTTTTAGTTCTTAATGAGCAAAATCTATTTCACTCCAATTGTAAAGTATTAGGGAGACTTGTCTATACACTTAATAAAAAAAATGAAAATGTTATAAAGTAGGTATTTGTAAAGTAGTAAAGTAGTATTGTATTTTAATCAAATACGATTAAATATGCTCATAACTGCTACTCTAAGATCAGTAATTAAATGTGGAGTTGCTGAGAAAAAAATGCATAATTTATTATTTATTCATAATTCAGCCTCTGTGCCAATGCAAATTCAACTCACAAGTTAATTTGTGAAATAAGAGTGCTTTGACCCTAGCTGACTTTGTGAAAAGCATGTGTTCTTCAAGATGGAGTCAGCTGGAGATCTTTGGAAACTGACAGGGTTTGTCTTTGTTCCATAGTGACTTTAGGAAATCCATTTCTGAGCCACACAAACAATCCAGCTCTGAGCTGCTGCTTTGGCAAAGACAACAAACAGACATATTATAGCTTAGGAAATTTCTGGAACAATACATCTGTTCTTTGGCCTCAAGTGAAAGTCACGCTGTAAGTGAAATTCATCAAAGAGCATTGACTCTTTAAATGTTATTGAAGATGTTTTACCGAATCTTTGAAAGTCACTGATGTATAGTGAGATACTTCACTTTTCTTTCAGTGTGCCTGGCAAGAATAATTGACATTGCACACATCTAAGATAAGGTTCTGACATTGTGTCATGTTGACTTAGCTCTTGCCATTTTGGTAGGAAGTGAAGAGGAAAAAATAACAAAAAGAAAATGAAGAGAATAACAAATGTGAGGTTATTGGGAAAAAAAGGGAAATGCTCATTTTTCTTTAGTATCTTTTTTTTTTGTTCTTTCACAAATCTTTATTTTGATATATATTGCATATTATATTTAGTCCCGGAATGTATAGAAGCAATGGTGCACCACCTAATACAGTAGTATTAGCATCATAAAACAGTATGATGACTGCAATAAAATGAGAGGTTGCAACCATAAAATCTCAGCTGTGGGCAGTACATTTTTCCTCAGAACATGGTGTCCTACAAAACTATTGTTGGTGTGGTACAGTGGTAACATCATTGGCTCCCATGTGAGAGACCGGGGTTCAATTCCCATTCTGGGCAGCCAGCTACACCAATAAGGGTCCTTGGGCAAGACTCCTAACACTAAGTTGGCCTATCTGTAATACCAGTAATATTGTAAGTCAATATGCCACATAAAATAACAACACAACACAAATACCCATAGCAGTCAAATTATCCAACTAACTACACAATGCCGTCATCTGCATTCTCCATCTGATTTCACATTTGCTCTGTTTGTCTCTGGCAGTGTTCGTTAGCAATCAAGCACTTGTGATGCGTAAGCACACAAAATGTGAAAGATAACTTATGCTAGCACTGCAGTTACCATCTCTGAAATGAAGTTACCCACTAATATGTATCATTTAATTAAAAATCTTTATTAATATTACTTAATTTATTAATAAGCATGTGCTGGAATCACATAATAAAGCTTCAGAATGTAGGGGGTCTAAATAAGAGAGGTATCGGATCTCGTTCTGAAAGGATCCAGCACATATTTAGCACTGAATTTATATTAGCTGTGAGCTGAACTGTTAACATAATGTAACTTTATATAAGTTTTAGGGTGTAATTAATTACTGTCAATACAGCAAACCTTCACAGTTCAGTTGCAAAAAAAAAAAAAACAAGTAAAAAAAAACAACAGCAAAGAACAGAACACACATTAAGAGTAAAGGACATCACCACCAGCATAGTTAATGTGATTCTCCTACATCTATGCAATTCTCAGCCGGGGGATGCTCGGATTTTCTTTCATTAATTTGAAAGATATCCTAGACTAATTTAATTTCATTATTTAAATCAATTCATTTGGGCGGCATTGTGGCTCGGTGGGTAGAGCTGCCGCCTCACAGCTTAAGTTTCGATCCTGAGCTCAGGTTACTGTCTGTGTGGCATTTCACATCCTCTCCCTATGGCCATATGGTCCCCCCCCCCCCACCCGCCTTCAAAAACATGGCAGTAGGTGTATTGGCAATCCTAAATTGCCTGTAGATGTGAATGAATGTGTGTGCATGTGTGTTAGCATGGTGCCCTGTGATTCATTCCATTGAAGGTGTATTCCTAGTCCACACATTGTTTCTGGGATAGGCTATGGATTTACAATGACCCTCAGAAAGATCTGGTGATTACTGAAGATGAAAATAAGATGAAAATTTGTAGAAAAGAAGTGCTGCTACTGATGTGACCTTCAGAATCACAGTGAAAATGTACTAGAGCTGCAGGCTCTAAAATAAAATTAGACTTGCAGTATTATAAAACCAAATTGGTACGGCCAAACGCTTGTAGACGATATACCAGTTTCAATAACTGAATTTAACCTTCCCCATAAAAGAAATGTTTATTCTTATTATGTGAGATATTTGTTTATATGATTATTAAATATATGCTGACCTAAGCCTTAATAACAATATCCCCTTACCCTCTCATACTCTGGATCACTGAGAGCGATTGACCATCTATGACCCATTAAGTCATTAATATAATGGACCTTCCTGGAAAGTAGGCCCTACTGAAGCCTGCTTGTCCATTCCTGCCTCTGGGCTACTGATGGGAAACACCAGAAAAAGTCCTTATTTATTAATAATTAATTATTATTTACCTTAAATCTAAGTAGTATTTGGTGCATTTAGAATATCTCACCTGGTGTGACTGCACAGTTGGCCATTACAGTGTGCAGTGTAAAGCTATCCAGAACTGAGTGCTTGTTTAATGAGATTTATTTTTACACAGCTGAGGCAAGAAGGTGGAAAATGTGGACACAGTAAAACAATACAGGCTTTAGTCTCATGACCATCATTTCAGAGTTAACAGAGGATTTGTGTCAGTACTGTGCATTCCTGTGAGCAGACCCGTTGCCTGTGCAATGTTGAACTATATCAGTTCTTTGTCTCACATATGCCGTGCAATAAGGCGGTCTAAATTGGTGAATCTGTTTAAATTAAACTGTCCTATTCCATATCTTCACTCTTTACATGTTCTCTGTCATTTGCATACTTGGTTCAGACAACAGGAAATTGCTGCTTTGAAATAAAATGGGAAGTGAAAGAAGGGGAAGAAAGGCAGAGACTAGCAGAAAGGCAGAAAGTGAGAAGTGATGTATTAGTGAATTTTCTGAATAGTGTGCAAAATTGCATCAACACAAGTGAGTGCTTGCTTCTGTTGATGCAATTTTGTGCACCATACTGAAAATACACTGGCACTTCATATTTGGGAACTCATATATTATAGCTGAACTAAAATAAACAATGGGGTGATGAGTCAGCTTGAATTTCCTTCACAGTTTGGCTTTGTATCTATAAATGTTCCCTTCACTCATTACCCTGTGGAGACAAGGTCTCTTAACTACAGTTCATCAGTCATCCTAAATGCCCTTTGGTACACTGGAATATAGCCCTGAATATGGCTGTAAGAATCCTGTCTCATATGGGGCCTTTTTTGCTTCTAAAACAGTGCAGTGGTCTTTTCTCAACAAATGCAGGCCAAACCATGTGCCCATAATGGGAACAAATAAATCATCTTAAAGCTGTCGAGAGCTGAACTGCAAACGACTGAGGACATAAAGAGACAGGGGAAATAGAGCTAAACTAAGAATATCTCATAATAAGGTGTGTGTTCACAATAAACTGTTTAGTGTGCAGAATGTGAATTCAAGACTGCACCAGGATGTAGATTTGACAATAATACGTTGCCTAGGAAAAAAAAAATTAAGTAAATTGTGGGGCAAGAAAAATCCAGTACTTGATCAGCCATGTTTGAGGTTCCACTGTTGTTGGTTTTTTTATACTAGAAGATGTCGGTCTGTTTTAAAAAACATGTTACATTACATTTTCATACATTTGGGTAAAATCACTAAGCTGCAGAATCCCCCCTACAAATAACTATTTTGTCACGAATACCCCTGTGGCAGTACACTCCTGCACATCACCTGTGAAGGGAAAAAAATTTAACTGCAGTATTATCCACAGAATTAAATTATCCATTGCACTTCTGTCTTTAAACATAGGGGCATATTGTCACTAATGTAGCAACAGAAACCAAGTAGCAAATTAGTATAGTAAGTAGGTCAGGATAGCTATGAGATACTACCTCTTGTCACCTCTTTAGCAGAGTGATAAATTGCTGTAAGGAACCAGCTGACTCTGGTCCAAAATGGCTGCAGTTTTAACATTTAGAGGGGTGTAAAGACAAGAGGTTACATTCAGAGGTAGTGCTCTAGACACTACTGAAAACTCCAAACCCCACACAAGGGTCGTTTTAAGCATCGGAATGAACTTCTCAGAAAATCAGCTTAAACAAGTGCATAACAGAACTCTAACTCTAAACTCTGACTATGAAGAACGTTCCTCACACAAATGAGGACTTCATATAAAATTCAGACAATGCTTGGAAAAATAAATCCTGACATTGTCAAGAGTTTACATGTATATTTACATGGTAGTAAAGATAAGTCTAATTATGTTCATGTGAAAGTATGTGTAATAACATATTTTTTAATATGTCATAAACTACATTGTGTCAGTTTTATGAAATGTCCGGGGGTAGGTTTTTAAATGAGACAGACTTTCCTTTATTTGATAGCTACTGTGCAATCTACTTTCTCGCCTACTTTTAAATTTTATAAATGTGCATCAGGCATCAACATATTTTGCATGATCAACATATAGAATAAGTGAAAATTAGATCTGTTCAGATAAATTTCTTCCCAAAACCTTTTAATGTTGATGCATTACAGTATGGAATAGTATGTATGGAACTATACACAGCTGTATATTTATAATAGCTATCACAAAGGTACATTTTGTTTGCATAGAGGTATATACATATACCAGATTTTGAAAACACCTGAAAAGAGTTACAATTAAGGAGCCCCCTGGATCTCATGAAAGTATAATTTGTTCAGCTTTATTTACGGATTATATCTTTATAACAGTCAATTTTTAGTTTACCATATAAATACAGCTGAAAGCTAAATGTATTCAGCTTCAAAAATCTACACAAAGCACAATAGAGAAAATAAGACTTGAAAATTCTCTATTCCTCCTTTGTTCTCTGACATGACAGGATTTTAAGAGGACTGAAGTGTTAAATTACTTTACATTTTTTTCAAGTGAAGTAAAAAGTGTCCTTAATATAAGACATTTGGCAAAGTGTTTAATGATGATTCAAAAAATGATCCACTCAAAGCATAGGACACTTGAAAGTTGTCTTTTATGCAATTCTCTTCCTTGATGTTTCATCTTATCTTTTCACAGGCAGTGTCTGCATCTCCCAGTCAGTTAAGATCCCCCGTGAGCCCAAGACTGGAGAATTTGACAAGATTATTCATCGCCTGGTAGAAAACCCAAATGCCAGAGTAGTCATTATTTTCGCAAATGAGGATGATATAAGGTGAGTCCTAATTAACGCTGTTTTCTTCTTCATAGGTTATTTGCAGTACATAGAGTTCTTTAAATTGCTTTACTGATCTGTACCTTTCTATGAATGAACAAGCACTTGGTGCAGGAAATCTAGCCATAATAAACATTTTAGCACTTGATGATGGATTTTTTTGGTTGCCTGTAACTGAAATGTGAGACATGTCATGAGCCTTTATTGCTGGTTTTAGCTTTTGAAAGGAAGGACATTCAGAGGCTTGACTAAATTTACCATCTTGAATTCTCTGCCTGATTGAGCATCCCGCTGCATATAGTTCATTGTTAAACATGGTCAATACAGAACAGTCAATTATGGATGGATTTACAATTATTCTAAATAAAGTCTTCAACAGGCTTGATAATGTGTCACTTTTTTGAGAGAACTGGTAAATGAAGTTTTACAGCATCTGTTTATTCGGTTTTCTTTAAAGGAGGCTACTGCAGGCAGCAAAGAAAGCCAATTTGACTGGTCACCTGTTGTGGGTAGGATCAGACAGCTGGGGTTCAAAAATTTCTCCTGTGCTCCACCAAGAGGAGATGGCTGAGGGTGCAGTGACTATCCTACCTAAGCGCCAGTCCATTAAAGGTAAAGAAGCTCAAACACATAACACATGGACATATGGGCAATAAAATTGATCTTCTGTAAAAGTTGAACATATATTACAAATTAAGCTCTGTTGTCCATTTTCTGACAAAAATACCTGATAACCTCAAAACCTCAATCACAACACACTGCATTAAATAACATGCACACATATTAGCATAGTATTTACATTAGTAATCTTACATTACTTGATAGTGATTTTCTTTTTAATGACATATGTCTTAATTGAGTATGTTGTTGAAGAAAATGTTAATAATACTGTGATATTCTTATATCAAACATATTGGGATGTCCTCATACAGTGATGTGCCTTTTTTATTTGATTTTGACAGAGCACATTAAAGTAACACCTATTTTATTGATCTGCTCTCAGGGTTTGATCGTTATTTCATCAGCCGGACACTAGAAAATAACAGGAGGAACATCTGGTTCGCTGAGTTCTGGGAGAACAATTTTAACTGCAAGCTCAATCGACATGCCTTGAAGAAAGGATCGGGTATAAAGAAATGTACAAGTAAGAAATCCCGGGTTCTTCAAAACAAAACAAAACATTCTTTCCTAAAGCTTCATAAAAGGAAATAACAGAAAGAGGGGAAAGAGTATGGTAGTAGGAAAGAACTGTGAGAAGAAGAGTGTGTGTGTGAGTGTGGCTGGTGGGGGATGAGGGTAATGAAGAGGAAGGAAAGAGAATGAAAATACACATGGCTCTAAATCCATTCAGAAACACTCAGGGCCAGATGTACTAAGCTGTTTGTGCCTGTTATTTTTTTCTGTGCACAATAACCTAGTGTGTTATGTCTGAAGCTGGCGTATGAGCCTAAATTTGCAATTTAACACAACATTTAACACAACACACAAAGTGCGCTTCTCACCCTCATAAATACTGTAATGCATTTAAGAGAGGTTCACACAAAAAGTGGGATGTCAGCTCAAAACCGAGGGGCTGAGAAATAGAAAGTGTTCCAGACTACACATTTTATTTGATGAACCTTTTGGGTATGCATTAAACAAAGTGCAAAGGTTCTCAGATACAAATACAAGTACTGTCTTGTTCTCAGAAGTACACCTTTCACAAATGTATATTGGACTTTAAAGGCACTTTTTTGCCTTGTGGGATCTGAACAGAGGTGGGTAGAGTAACCAAAAATTGAACTCCAGTAAGAGTACTATTACTTCAGAATAATGTTACTCTTGATTTGTGCCTCCTCCAAAGCAGCCCTCAGTCTAGCCTGCTCTGACATGCGTTGTCATAGTAACAGATCATCAATTCCTGTTAGTTAGAAATAGTGTGCTATGGTCATATTTTGTGTACTAGCCTCATACTATTAGTACATAGTGTATACTGTATAGTATTAGTGTGTAGGACACATTTGGGACACAGCCTAACTGTATAACTCTGACTCTCTGACCAGGTGAATCGGAGGCCAGTGAAGCTGCTGATTGGAGCAGATATAGATTTGCACAGACACCTTAACAAGGGCTGACATAAGACCAACCTTATCTGATGCGTTCACCTTTCAAAATAACAGCAGAGCAAAAACAGCATATTCTTTTACTACTGGTATAACATTTGGAGGGGACAAATGGTTCGTACGCCAACGCTTCTGTGCTCTATTTTAGCCTGTGTTTGGTGCGGGTAGTTTGTGTGCGGTTATGTGGCGGCTTGAATCTGATTGGTGAAACGGAGTCAAGCGTCATTAATGCCTACATTTGATTGGTGAGGCGCAGTCATCACAGAACTAAGTAGCGAGTAGAATGTAGCTCAATGTAACAGAGTAAAAGTACCGCTTCTTGTTCACAAATATACTCAAGTAAAAGTAAAATTTATGCTGCATTAAAACTACTCTTATAAGTACAAATTTATCCAAAAAGTTACTCAAGTAAATATAACGGAGTAAATGTAGTGCGTTAGTACCCACCTCTGGATGTGAATAGTACCCTAACAAGTACAAACACATGGCTACAAAAAAGGCTTTGCACTGAAAGACACTGTATTAATCCTCAACAGAACTCATCCCTAACAACAAGCTTTGTACTCTCTCTTCCTGTTTTACATGTACTGTGCTCTGCCTCCTAAAAAATTTCAGCATGCATAGTGCTCTGAGTGGATTTCTTGCAGAGTTGGCCTACTTTTAAAATGCCAGCTGGATATTTTTTTTTTAATTTATGCCAAAATGTGCAGAAATATTCGCCGCTTTTTTGACAAAATCTGGCAAATGCATACATCAGGGACACATGCATACATTTTCCTCATACATCATACATGTTATAGAACCCACAGTCAACCACATAGACAATTGGAGTACAGTTTAATTGCACCTTATGTTGTACACAATCTCTGTTCCATTAAAACCAATTAGTAATCAAACAGCATAGCTGTACTAATGCCCTCAATGCCATTTACTTGCTCTGACATGAGAGTCTTTATTTAATAATAATTTGACTTACTATCATGTTGTCTCTATTAGTGAACTTCCAGCTTGCCTTCTGTGATTGATCTTTTTTTCATTATTTTAGATAGCCACTTTACACAGAGCATTTACCTGACACCCTGGACACATACATACCGTTTACATAATAAGCCCCAGATGTATTAAAACTTCATCAAGCTGCATTCTGTGCTTTATTTTGTGCTGCATTTCCTCATTATGCAGACATCTAACCCTCTAGCTGCTCTGCTGACTGGCTGTGTATATATTAGTCATAACCCGAAAAGTTGTTTCCAGCAAAACTCCTGGGCTAAGAATCTTTTTTTGCTGCACTACCTATA
>JAOVVF010000017.1:11103377-11131608 GCA_028565595.1 Duopalatinus emarginatus | reverse complement strand
ACATACGCACACACCAGTGATCACTAGGGGGCAGTGAACACACTTGCCCGGAGCGGGGGGCAGCCCCAAACCGCGGCTCCCGGGGAGCAGTTGGGGGAGTTAGGTGCCTTGCTCAAGGGCACCTCAGTCGTGTTTTGCCCTGGGCGGGGAACTGATAAATTGTAATCTTGGTTCTATATGGGATATAATAATAGGATACACTAAGGTTAAGAAATAGCAGAAGGATGAAAAAGACCCTATATACAGCATGCAGGAGCCAGTAATTCATGGATTCATCTGCAATTTCTTTATTTATTCCATGGGGTGAGCTTTTGGTCAAACTATTGCCAGTTCTTGCATCATCACTGAGGTTGACTTTTGACAACTGTTGCTTCACTTTTAGCTCAACCCAGCTCTTGTAAATTTGTGTCAGCAAATCATACTTCCTAAACCAGTTTTGAAGCCTGACAGTGCTCAGGAAGCGCATCAATTGAGCTGAAATGTTTACAGATTGGGATATTAGAAAATGACCATGTGGTCCTGAGAGTGATAGGGTGTCAGTGTGATTGTATTCAGTGATTATGCTTTTTGAAAAATGCCTGGCTGGTCAGATTGCCTGAGGAGAAAGCAGAGAGGAATATGTTATTCTGACCTCCCAACCTTATCAATTGACTTGATGAACCACAATCCCTAGCCTTCCAGTGCTACGGGGAAGCAGCTTTCTGCACTTCACAGATATAAACATAACCACAGGATCTGCAAGTTGCTGCAAATTTGTATCAATGGTAAATTAATGATTCAATCCGATTTAATTTAGATAGCGTTTTAAGAACGTCAAGCCAGAGGCAATAGTAGCAGTGAAGAAGAATAATAACTAAACTAAAAATATGTAATACTGGATAGACCAAGTAAAAGTCATTACTTTTCTTAAGTTGTATACTATCCAGTTCTAAGTTTGTTCACAGGATAGTTATTAGGCACATATTTCGAATCAGAGCAGACAACCTTAATGACTACAGCAGCAGTTTTTAGTTCCAAGCACAGTGTTAGGGTATCCATGTGGGAACATCCAGAGCAGCAGAAGGTGAGTCACAAGTGCAGAAGCTGCAAGCAGAAAAAGCATTAAAGTGTATGAGCATCAGGCACAGACATCACATCCGGCAGCAGTAATACACATACCACTCAACAGAGAGACAGTACAGATTATTAGGGATGCAGTGGTTTAAAATAGTGTATATTTATATGTTTTTATATGTCGAGTGCAAACAGGATCTCTAACATGTCCATCTATGACAACTTAACTAAGAAGGAGTGCTAGTAGAGACAGGCATGACGGCACCCTGGGGCATACATCGTGCCACTTTAGCAACAAGAAAGGCAATGTGATAATAGCTCTTTCTCGTAGAACGGTAGTGATGATGAAGCATGTTCATAATTAGATAGATAGATAGATAGATAGATAGATAGATAGATAGATTCACTGACTCACACTGATGCGGACTGGCCATCCTGCATCCTCTGGCCTAAAATAAAGGCAGAGGATATTCATCAGCAAAAATCTACTTCTCTTTCAATCACTCATAGCTTTTAGAAAAAAAAAAGCCCTATGAGGATTGTGAAATAGAAAAGTAAGCCAAACATGAGCGCCGAAAACAATTGCTTTTGCTGCACACTTGGCTGCTCTGGGATTTGCCAGGCTGGGGATTGGGGTTAGACATGGGCAGGTGCCTAGAATACAGATAGCTTAGCTCAAAGGTTCGAGCCAGAGATTGGCAAAAACTTGGCACAGGCTTTTATTAAGAACAAGACAACTAATTTAAAATTCATCACAGGATATGGCAGCATTGTTATCCAGTCTCCTTTGCATGCCTTTTTTCATCAGCTGTTGCAAGAACTGAATCTGGATAATAAAAGTGTGTGAGGTTTTATTAAGCATGCTTTGTTATGGGCATACTGTCATATCTGGCTCTCAATTTATATTGTACATAGATTTAAATTGAGTGTATATTGTGTTTAATTTAGTGATGTTCCTGAGGTGAAGCTGTGTGTTTCATACTGTATTGCTTTCAGGATTTCATGCTTTTGAAAGGAGTTGATTTCAAGTAATTATGGTCAGAAGGAGGATTTTTATTCACTTTCAGAGGATTATGCTAAAGACTTGTTTTACACATTTGGAGATTTTCTAATAATCTCTGCCTTCTTCTGTCAGGCATAGCTGGAAATCCGGTGCAGTTCAATGAGAATGGGGATGCTCCTGGCCGCTATGATATCTACCAATACCAGATAAATAACAAAACAGCAGAGTATAAAATCATTGGCCACTGGACTGACCAGCTCCATCTTAATGTAAGCCTCCTCTTTTAAGCCGTATCTAATATATAACAGCACATGCTGTATTATTTATTTCTCTTTTTCATGCATTATATTCTAGGTGTACTGTTCCATGATTAATGACCGATTTACTTAACGATTTGTTTGAGTAATGACTGAACAAATGCCTAGGAGAACCCTCTAATTATACATTTGTGGCAAGCTGTGAAAAAAAAAAAACATTAGTCACTACAGATTTTTAAGCAAGAATGATTTTTGGTTACTGGCTTGTGTGAATAATGTGTGATTTTTTCACATCCCAGACACCAGAGATGCAGTGGCCAGGTGGTATTAAGCAAATCCCCTCCTCCATCTGCAGTCAGCCTTGCAAACCAGGTTGGCGTAAAAAAGTAGTCAAGGGCATCCCATGCTGCTGGCATTGCGAGCGCTGTGATGGCTACCAGTACCAGTCGGATGCATTTACCTGTAAAATGTGCCGCTTCGACTTGCGCCCCAACAAGAACCATACAGGCTGCCAGCCAATCCCAATCATCAAGTTGGAATGGAGCTCACCATGGGCTGTTATACCTGTACTCCTTGCAATCATGGGTATCATGGCCACCATGTTTGTGGTGGTCACTTTCATACGCTACAATGACACTCCAATCGTGAAGGCTTCAGGAAGGGAGCTCAGCTATGTCTTGCTTACAGGCATCTTTCTTTGCTACGCCACTACATTCCTGATGATATCATCTCCTGATGTTGGGATCTGCTCACTCAGACGGATTTTCCTAGGACTGGGGATGAGTATTAGCTATGCCGCGTTGCTAACCAAGACCAACCGTATTTATCGTATTTTTGAGCAGGGGAAGATGTCAGTGAGTGGCCCACGTTTCATAAGCCCAGCATCCCAGTTGTTGATCACGTTCAGTCTGATTTCAGTCCAGCTGTTAGGGGTTTGTATTTGGTTTGTAGTGGACCCTCCTCAGGCATTTGTGGACTATGAGGATCAACGTATGGCAAATCCAGAGCTTGCACGAGGGGTGCTTAAGTGCGACATCTCTGACTTGTCACTCATCTGCCTGCTGGGATACAGCATGCTGCTAATGGTCACATGCACAGTCTATGCCATAAAGACACGAGGGGTGCCGGAGACCTTCAATGAAGCAAAGCCCATTGGCTTCACCATGTACACCACCTGCATTATCTGGCTGGCCTTCATACCCATCTTCTTTGGCACATCACAGTCTACAGAAAAGGTAGGAAATGAGTCTGGAACTTTAAAAATTGCCAGAAATATGACATTATTAACAACATCATTTTTCATATAAGGGTCAGAGAATCAGGCAGTGCAGAGAGAGCTAGTGATTTGCTGTGTTGGCTCTCATCAAGCTGCAGCCTATTCATGAGCAGTAACATATAAACATTTGATCACTATATTAACAATGATGTGTGCACCTGGATAACAAGAGCTTTCACTTTTGCTGATCCTTCACTGTGTCAAAGATGAAAGCAGCTTTGAAACAGTAAGGCCATTGAACGTTGACTTTCTGCAGATGATGTAACACACTGATAACATATCCTCCCAAAATATACAAACAGGTCCTGCAGAAACTGTTAATGTGTTGCGACACTCATCTTCAATGTTGGTCAGTTGTTACACACACACACACTTATGCACTTCAGAATTTTAAGGCTTAAAGCTCGCCTGCTACAGGCAAACGTGTTGACTGTCCCCTAGTGTTCCCTGGTGTGCGTTTCATTGCATGGATGGTTTAAACGCAGAGATCACATTCCTCTGTGTGCAAACACAGTAGGCAAGTATTTCACTTTCACTTTACTTTTTTGGGCAGCTTGTAAATTTGGTTACACCGACAATTATTTTGAGATTTGGGACAACTACTATGGAGAGGAATCAGTGCCAAATTATAAAAGCAATTGCACTGGAACATTGATTTTGCAAACTAACATGCAGAAAACGTGCCAAAATAAAAACCGTTATTACGTTGCTTTCACATCGCTTGACCTCTTTACTGAAAAACAATACACAAGGATTTGCATTTTAAAAATCAAATTCATTTGCATCAGAATTGAATATAATCCATCTCAAAATGTAATCAGCTCAACTGTATTGTATTTTAGTGTGGCGCTGTGATTGG
The DNA here is from genome assembly GCA_028565595.1 of Duopalatinus emarginatus. Lineage (NCBI taxonomy): Eukaryota > Metazoa > Chordata > Actinopteri > Siluriformes > Pimelodidae > Duopalatinus > Duopalatinus emarginatus. The sequence continues at coordinate 11,127,160 of JAOVVF010000017.1, read as the reverse complement.
GCCAAACCAAAAGCAAAGCATGTGATTGCATTTAGCCAAGAGCAGGGCTGTATTCGTGCCACAGTGAAAAGTCCAATCACAGTTCTCTACCGAAACTGAGGCGTGTCTGAAAATGCAGACAGAAGTTATCGCTCGTGGCTATAACAATCCACTGCAAATTGTTTCGGAATCTTGAATAATAGGGCTGTGTGAGAAATTGTAATAAAATAAGATGAAAACATTACATTTAATTGTTTTGCCACTAGCCTTAGCCAGCTGGCGAACAAGATAAAAATGGAACAATACATTCAGGGTTAATAGCTAAAGCAATGTGGTAAAATCAATAGTTACTGATCATTTTTAATTGATTTGTGTAAAGAAAACCTCCTCCAAAGCAGCCCTCAGAGTCCAGCCTGCTCTGACCTGCCTTCTCATAGTCAGACAACGTTTCACCTTTCTGTTAGTAAGAAATAGTGTAGTAGGTCGCATGTAGTGTACTAGCCTATCAAACTCATTAGTGTGATTAGTGTGTAGTACATACTGTATAGTATTAGTGTGTATTTTATACTGTCCAGTATTAGTGTATAGTGTATACTGTATAGTAATAGTGTGTATCATAAACTGTATAGTATTAGTGTGCAGTGTATACTGTATAATATTAGTGTGTATCATAAACTGTATAGTATTAGTGTGCAGTGTATACTGTATAATATTAGTGTGTATCATATACTGTATAGTATTAGTGTGCAGTGTATACTGTATAATATTAGTGTGTATCATATACTGTATAGTATTAGCGTGTAGTGCATACAGTATATCATTACTGTGTAATGTATACTGTATAATATTAGTGTGTGTAATATACTGTATAGTATTAGAGTGTAGTTTATAGTATTAATATGTATCATACACTGTATAGTATTAGTGTGTAGTGTATACTTTACCAACCTTTTTTGCGCCACACACTGGTTAAATGTCAGGCAATATTTTCATGGTCTGGCCTTTAAGGTGTGGTGGATAAATACAACAAAATAAAATCATATGACCAGCATAAAACTGGTATTTTCTGAATATAATAATAAACATGAATCCTTCAACATAAGGCCTTAATAATATCTGTAATAAACAGATATGCTGTTGAATTAAAAAATGCTGTGTCCGGTGTAGATTGTATGTTATCCCCAAACCTAGGAGCTAGAGAAAACCCACATAACAAACCCTATCAATCCTTCTTGTATGTGAGAGGACAAGGCCTTTTACAAGAGGCATTTAAAAGATTTTTATGCACCGAAATAGGTAAAAGAGATACAACAAACATCATTCAGAATTGGATACTAAATAGAACGGAATTACAGGGTCGGAACTAACTGTGGTATAATGTAAGTTATTTATACTTTCTGTGCATCCCGGAAACAATTGACCCACAGACCGGTACTGTGGCCCGGGAGTTGGGGACCACTGCTGCTGTAAAGCTGCTTTGAGACAATGTTCATTGTTAAAAGCGCTATACAAATAAATAGAATTGAATAGTATTATATTCTGCATTGCATTTCACATTGTTCCAATGCAGTGATGGCTTTTCAATTTGGCACTGATTCCTCACCATAAACTACAGTGTATGTGTGTATTTATTACAGGTATTGTGGATTAATATTTAGATTTATAGTGATTACAGGTCACAAAGCTATTTGCCAGTTTTTGGTCTTACTTACCATTTGGGGTTGTTACAGGTTATGGGTTTGGGGCATTCATCTTTTTGGTTTAGCTGATTTTACCATTGAGTGTCATATTTATTTTGGGTTTTGTCATTGGGATAATTATCTTTTCAGGGTGGGGCAATTAGCAGTTATAAGGGCATTTATTTGGAATTTTGGGCAATTAAAGGTCATAGGAATACTTATTTGTGGGTTTGGGGCAAAAACCAATTGTTATGTTTGCAATTGTGGAGCAATTATTTTTGAGCTTTGGGGCAGTTGGTCAGGTGTTCAGGGGGTGGGCAGTTTGAGATTCCATGGCAGTTAGCAGGTAGTGTGGTATTTATGCATGTAAGAAATAGACAGTGATTTGTGTGTGTTTTGGGGAAAAAAGGCATGTCTGTAACAAAGTGCAGGCCTGCTTGACATTCTGGAACTCTACACCGACAGTCAATTATTCTTGTTCTGGTTGATATTTTTATTACAAACAAGCACTCAAATAGTGTAATTGATGACTATATTGAGGTCAGGGCACTTTGCTGATTGAGCAGATGCAAAAAATATGTGTGTACTGGACAAGAATTGTTTGATTTATAGCCGTTTAAACACATCAAAATGTAATAAAAGCTAAAGTAGATCATACCTGATTTTGCACAGAAGTAACTGGAACTGCTTACTGTCCCATGTCCCAAAGAAAACCTCATAACTCAAAAATGAAACAATTTAATTTTGAGGTTTTGGTTTTGAAAGGGGGGGGGGGTATGTCTACCATTTAGAGCTATGGAGTTCGTAAGTGAATTCATAAAGATTTAAGACAAAACTGTTTGACATTATGCTGAAAAAGTGAATTAAGACAAATTATGCTTAAAGCTAGAGTGCTGATGATGTTATCCACTCGTGTTGCAGTCCATAGAAACACATGCGGAAAAAATAAGGAATGATGGAAAGAGAAATGATGAGTGCAAATTGTCTGTAATTTAAAATGAAGGGTCCTGATATACCCAGGTTTAACAATGTGAATTTTGGTGATTGTGGTATGAGAATTGACCGAATTAGAGCAGTTTCAAAATCCCATTAAAATTTAGGTAGCAAGTGTAGCAGAAGAACAGCTGAATATTATCAAAAGCCTTATAAAAGCACACTGCACTGGAACATCCACCATGGTGGATATGTCGTTTTGTGTCAATATCCCATAAACTGTAGGGGTAGAACTGGTGCTAATTATCAGGTGAAATAATAATAATAATAAATTGCAACTAAATTAGAATTAAAATGAGTGCATTATGGAATAAACTCATGAATCAGTCCATTAAAGAATTCATTTAGTTTCAGCTCATACTTTTTTATTCTGGATTACTCATTACAAAACTCTGGGACCTTCTGCCAGTAGGATTTAGATAAGAATCCTCTCAGTTCCACTACGCATTATTAAATTAGTTTTGTCCATTAGTGCATGCTAAGTGTGCCATGACAATATAGGAACTGCTTTGCATAAATACAGTCAGAACTTCTGACTAGTTAAGCAGGGTAAATAAGAATGTCAAGAGTCATTTGAATACAAAGCAGTGGTAGAATATACAGTAACACACTGTGTACATACTGCAGTCAAACTATCAAAATGTCCAATATTCATTTATTTGAGTAACTTTCCTTCTTCAAACATGAGGCCCATATTCCATAAATGAGTATTCAACATCTGCATTTTAGTGTATTATATCAGAGGGATATTTGTCTTTTCTTGTTTTTGTGGACTTGCATGTAGCGTTGGTAATAAGAATATAAGTGTTGCATGGCACATTTATACTATTTACCACAATTTTTAAAAGGAATCAAAACATTAAAACAGCCCAGGCTTACAAACATCCAAGTTGACAAGCATAGCTCAGCCTTCGGAAAATAAGATGACTTGTCTTTTAGAGCAATTAAATGCATCTTTATCCCCTAGCACTTGATTTACCTTATCAGTCTGTCTTATCACACACAAACAGAATGTCTACTCCATCATTTGTGTCAGCATTTTATGTCAACACAATCAGTGTCACTCGGGGCATTATGAATCATTTACACCAGGCCATGCGGTTTGGTCTCCATTATAAATAATAAGTCTGCCGAGTACATTTTACAAAGGTAAGACTAAGGTTGTGCTTTCAAATCATAATGACAGGGTTAGCATTGCAAAATGGTGAATACTGAGGAATTGTGGAAGACAAAGCCTGAATCTTGAAGGTCTGGCTTACGGTATTAAATTTTACTGTGTCACATCTCTGTGGTAATTGTACTTGCTTATCAGTGTAACAATTCCATGTGTTACTGTAGACTAGAAAATGAGACAAGGGCAAAAGGACATTGAGATCTAAAGTATAAATGTCTGTACTTGTATCTTCATACTGCAGATTTGCAGTTGTTATGGAGGAAAATTCTTTTACATTTTTTGGTTGACAGAGTAATTACTGTCTGTGTAGTAAAAAAAAACTGGATCTACAACTCATTACATACAGGTGTGTGTTTTAGAGTTTGAAGTAGATAGAAGTATAGGTTTTCTATCTGTGGGATTTTCCTATCTACCTTTTATGGAGATAAAAGTAAAATTACAAAGTAAAATGAATTTGTTGGTGTGTGTAATGCTTAAAGCACAGTGGTGCAGTGTGGACCAGACCTAATATCCACCACTGTAATCTATCCGCTGTGACAATTTGTATTTATCAAGACAGCTTACATTGTGAAGGGTGGCTATTAACATTTAGCTTTGTATCATCAGACTTGTTATCAAACTAGCTAACATTTAAGAGATTTGTTAGGGTTAGAAAGGCCAAGGACTGTAGCAGATTGCCCTGCATGCCTGCCTTAGACCTGGGTCTCATGCACATCTTGTGAGTAATTCAATTCAAAGCAGCAGTCGTTACAGTCGTAGCAGCTGGTTTGGCCGATTGTAAAGCCTGGCTGATCATTGTGCTATAAATCTGAACTTACCTTTCTTTTGAAGATTGTGCATCACTGATGATTATAAGTTATTTTTGTGTGCAGGATGACTATATAACTTTGTTGGCATTAGCAGCTAGTTCATTAGCATTTAGCCTATGTGTAAATACATCTGCAAGTGTATTTCTGGCTGACTGAACTGTAGGCAAGGCTTCAAACGTATCACCTTAAACATAAGTAAGAGGATTTTATTGTAAAGGTGTTGTTCCATGTCTATTAGACTGGTTACATTTATTTCTGTATACTAAACTAATTGTGATTGACCTATAGATAGGAATATAGCCACATACTAAACACCAAGATTGTACTGTTTTATTAGAATCTTTATTGTATCAGATTATTTTTTATATTATTTGTACAGAGCATTTTGGGTCATTTGGGGTGATTATTACCTTCTCATTCCAGATGTGTTCATTCATGTTGAGATCTGGTGATGTAGGAATGGCAAAACCCAAGACAAGTGTTCCTCTAATCATAATTTGTTACACACTGTCCTGTTGGAAGAGGCTAAAGCCATCAGAATGAATTCAGGACATGAACATGTCAGAAAGGAGGCACACAGTATTTACTGGTCTGAGACGTTTGAACCTGGGGTCCCAAGAAATGCCAGCTAAACAAACCCCATACCATTATAAAGCCACCACCAGGCTATTTATGTTGCATATGCTCATATGTACCAGTTTTTCTGCCATTTTAGTGTACCAACCTTTGTCCACTTCCCATTTTTGGTAGTTAGTCATTTTAGGCTGATCTTTTTATATTTTTACTTTAAGCGCCTCTAGTCTTTTGGTTTGCAGAGAAAAGCTGCCTTTTAATTGGTAACAATGAAATACACCAGTTCATGCCAGTTATTAAAACCTTATTAATTTTCAGTTATCCCTTTAGACATGTTAGTTTGTGCTCTGTGCATGTTTCATATAAAAATAGTTGTGGTCATTTGGCTTCAGGCCTAATGATCCATAATTATGTGAAGCTATGATTTTTGTGAACACGTACAATTATTCATGAACATTGAACTTTACAATATTTACAGTATATAAAGACATTGGGTTGAACATTATTCAATCAAGAACCATCAAATTATCTACTACCACAAGATTGATGCAGGGTGACAGAAAATGAATACATAGCATGAATATATGAAAAATCATATAAGCAGTGTTTATTAATAGTTTCATGCTATTGGCCACAAAGGTCTGAGGTCTGAGGGGGGATTTTAACTTTTAATTATGGATGAGAAAGTGTGGTGGTCACCAGCTAAGTTCCAGGTAAAACCTAGGTAAAAATGAATGGTTGCCCTTACATTATCTGGATTATGGATGTAGAAGGAATGCCTGATGGACAGCAAAGCAAAGCAAACAAACAAACAAATAAATAAATGAGGACATAATTTGGATACCATGCCTTTTCCCCACTGATCCATGCTGCCTCGTTGCACTTGGCCTGTAAACAGCTTTAAACAGCACACTATTATGCAATTTGATCCATCCATCCAATCCATAACTCCTGCTTTCCATTTGCACAACTTAAAAAAAAAAGACAGAGACAGTCATCTTTGTGTCAGCTGATCAAAATTTAACCCACACAGTTCACTTATTATTCACTCATTATTGTAGATGCTGTGTAGAGATAGATACATATTGTAAAATATTCATTGGTGAAAATACAGGATAAGATGACATGAATCCCTTTAATTTGCTTTTTTTAATCAGTCAAGAGTCTTTTAGTGTCCAGTAATAAGGTCGCACACACACAATTCTAATCAACATCTGCACAACATGGCACTGCATGCTGCTTGTTTGCTCGGGGGAAACGGGCAGAATGTTCGCACAATGCCATTTTGAATCATTGTTAATGGATGTTCTTAATATTCTTCTTTTTATAACTTCAGACAAGTCGCAATATTTATTCAGATGCTGACTGTAGTCAATCATGTGTTACTGGCTAAACAACACAAAAAATAGATTATCTCAATTATTCAAGGAAAGAAATTTGCATGAAAGGAACTTTAGATGAATCTGCTTATTAGAAGGCAAGAATATTGTAGTTGGGACTGCTGACTAAACATTGTCACATTTAAATCACACACACTGAAGGATGGCAGAAATTAGCAGATCAAAAACATCTTCCCAGTGAGTAAACACTGCGTTTAAATACTTGAATAATATATATCCTTCTGTAGAGAGACCAGATTCTAATGATACTAACAAGCTAATTTACTGACTGACTTAGTACTGATACATAAGTAATCAATTATGATTAATGCACATTTTGCATTTCAAGGCAGCAAGGGACTCAGCTGTCTGGAGTAAATTCATTTCAGTAAGTGGCAACAGGAAAATTGACATGTTGCCTGTTCATTTTGTCTTGAATGGTTCGGGATCAAACCGAGTGGTATTTGTGACTTTACAGGCTCAAGGTATAGCACAGGATTTAATATTTTCCATCATGTAGAGAGTGTAGGCCCATTTTTTAGCTTTGATGTTAACGGTTGCAGGAAAGCATCAGCGTTATGAATATAACATAGATTGCTACAGCAAGCTGGTTATAGAATCTGGGTGATAGAAGCGAGTAAAAAATAAAGACAATTCAGGCTGCTGCAAGGATTTATGGATTTATATAGTATTCACAGTTGCACTACTCAAGTTTAAAGATGGGCTGAACATTATATCTGCCTTATATTGCACTTGAGAAACCTGCAAACTAAACACATTTTCCAATATGTTCCAAAAAAAAAAAAAAGAAAAGATGTTGTATCGCTGCTAGTAGGGATTAAGGGGAAGTTGATAAGTAGACCAAGCACCAAATCATGTGGGATAAGGTTGAAGTAAATGAAGTAAATCACTGTCAAGCTGGTCCAGCATATCCGAAGCTAATAAGCATGGTTTAACAGTGCTGCTAGTGTACCGCTCAGACAACCCAGGCTGAGAATATATGTAGGATTTTCATTTTGGCTTTGGCTTTTTTTAACACTAATAACTTTGTAGCTTTCCTGCTTACTCACCGTTTTCTGCTTTGCTGTGCTCACAGCCACACGCGTTCCACTCGCTGCAAGAGAGTAGGAGAGTAATCACATAAATATAAGTGAGAGAGCAGTCAGATTTGCCATGTTAGTCATTACAAGTCATCTAGCTTGTCATACTAAACCACACATACTTAACCACACCCACACCTACTGTATACACCCTACTACCAGATGCCTGCCATGATATCTGGCAGGGGAGAAAATTCAGCTTGTAACTTGGCAACCACTGCTCTCTGGGACAGTCAGGCACATTCAGACTGCGTGATATTTTTGTCGTTCACAATGGTCACCATGTCGGAATAGGCAATCGCACTGCCATAAAGTCTTGCTGTGTCTTGGCCAGCAGACTGGCAACACTACAAGTATGGCCCAGACTAATCATAGTATACTGTCTTTACAACCTTGCATGAGTTGATGGGAAGAAGGGTCATGTAGTTGATAACTATAAAAACAAGTATTCTGGGTTTTCCCTTCAATCATTTCATTTTTGCAGTTTTTTTTTTATTCTACACAGGCACAGACTTGGCTGTCCTGATCACATCAGCTACTCACTGGGTTGTTAAAGCACCTCCTCTGTTTTTCTCAAACATTCTTTTCGTAATCCATCATGATTTTCCCTTGAGGAGAAGTCACAGAGGCAGGGGTATTGTTGCCACAGCTTAAAGAACCTGTCCTCGGTTTCGTTCCAAGCGGCAGCATTCATCTTTCTTGTTGCCATGTGTTTTTTGTTTATATATGCACACCAGAGAGCACTCAGTCATCCTATTGGCCAACGTGTCATAGGAGATAGAAAACAATACCACATCGCCGATCTAAGATTATGTCACACTACAAGGTGTAAAGATGCCCAATTGTTGTTCTTTCTAAAGTCACATTTGAATGTGATGGAACATGAAGAAGTAGTAAATAAGATGTGCATGAAAAAGCTGTGGTGAGAAGTGATAGAAGAAGAAGAAGAGGAAGAGGAGTATTTGGAAGAAGAAAAGTTTACGGGAGGAGTGTAAAAGAGCTAAGAAGAGAAAGAACAGACAGTAAGAAAAATAGAGTGGGAAAAAGAGAGGAAGAAAATAAAGAAGAAGGATTTTAAGTGGTTATGCCAGGAAAAGGACATGTTGTCAAATGCAGTCTGATTTAAACTGTTTAAAATGTTTAACTACCCAAAAATAATAATTAATAATTCACACTTTTTATTTTTTTATTTAAAATTTTAATATTTTTTTTTTTACTAAAAAGCTTTAATTCATTCATTAATTCATGCATTTATTCATTCATTCACTCATTTTTGTAAAAATATTTATATACTGACTTCTGTTTTGGGTCAAATGGACCCTTTAAGTATCAGACTGAATAAATCATAAGTGTTAAGAGTTTGGATGAGGGGCACTCTAACTGATTAAACCAATCCAGTGGGAATGTATTATATTATATGATATTATGTTATGTTATGTTATGTTATGTTATGTTATATTATATTATATTTCATAAAAGACCAGTAACACCTGGAATTAATTAAGCAATAATACACGAGAGGGAGTGCTATATCGTGAGATATATCACGATATAGGAGGACCCTCAAGGAGTTTTACTGTAATTATACCACAGTTCCGTTATCAGTGTTTATTTTAGAATAAAGAGGACAGAAAAATTATGATCGGTTTGTTTTTGAACATTCCGTGTTTTTGAACATTAAAATAGTTTAATTTTCTCAGACGGCCCACTGCTAAATCATCTAGCGTTATATACATGGGCATCACCGCCATTCATTCTAAAGTGGACATGTCCCCTTTACATTTCATTATTATTCGTCTGGACACAGTCCAGATAATGTCAGATAATGAAGGATTTTTTTTTCATTTTGGAGTTTGGCTGACATTTTCTTATCCTAAAGATAGACAAGTATCAACACAAGAGGCCATGGATACTTGATTAGATTTGTATTCAAATGTGCTGCATTTTCCATTTTCAAAATAATATATATCTTTTTATTTATTAACCCACATTTTGGCATAATGGCTGTTAAAAAAATATGCTATAAAAAAAAGTGGCCAAGAGCAATCAAAATCTTCTAACTTGAATAATGTAATGCAACTTCCTATCCATATTTCTGGACCAGGTGCTTTGCTAAAGAGGGTACTAAAAAGTTGAGGAGCTCGGGAACAGACACTGGTCAGGTCACACATCAGCGATCTTTGATCTGTGTTCCAGGTAGAGGCTATATAAAATACAATTATTATACAGAGTGACCGGGACGGCAAAAGGACATAGTCTTAGTTTACTCTTGGGGGATATTTGTGCACCTGCCTGATGTTCACCCTAATGTACACACAATGTAGTAAGATAGTGTATATTTCCAATATTTATTAAACATCAAATTTAAATCCAATCACATTTCAATTTGTTGCAAAACATATATGTGTATGTTTTCTCGAATCCACGGTCTGTTTGTTTTCTGTAAATTGATTGAAAATGTCGTTCCTATGCCTTGAATGTTTGCATGGTAGCGCGTAAATATTTCTACAGATCAGCCAAGGACACAGTATTGTAGTATCATTTCTCCTTGTTTGTATTATTCTTAATGCACTAGCAATAATTTTTGCAAAGCATTTTTTAGCAAGTGAAAGATCCAGTCTTTTTTTATCCCGAAGAAGCTTCCCTACACTGGCTTGGTTCTGGCAAGGACTTTTCCCCCTGGACAGTGGACAAAGATCACAGTGATGAGTCACTATTAATAATAGTGTGCCAGAAACCTAGTGCTGGGTTATGTATCGGGGAGGACAAACACACAGTGGTATTTTAAAGCAACAGCAGGAGGTTTACAGTAGACCTGAGGTGAAGATGAACCATTAGTGCATGGTAATGTGAGAACAGGAAAACATTGTGCGCACACACATACACTTTTTTCTGAGACTGCTTGCTTAAAAATCTGTCACTGTTTGAAAGCATGCTTCAGCTTTAATGGATAACAGACATTTACAATTCCCAAATTGTGCACCTCATTGTTCAACTCATGGCATTATGTATGGTTTACTGTTTTTGAATCTAAAATGAATGTGTTGTAGTGTTCAGCAATAAAAGAACAAACCATGCTTACATAACACAATACAGCTGCCACAGTACATCACACTGTCGTACACGCTTCCTTCATGAGCAAAATCACTCATTCTGAAAATATGTAATGTGAACATTATGTCAAACCAATTTGCACAGACAGTGTAAAACTACATGCACATGACAGGCAGATGGTGAATGGAAATAACATAAATATTTTTGTCATTTGTTTCTCCCCTCTTTTACAGATGTACATCCAGACAACGACTCTAACCATCTCAGTGAGTCTGAGTGCTTCAGTGTCTCTTGGACTGCTGTACATTCCCAAAGTGTACGTAGTGCTCCTCCACCCCGAGCAGAATGTGGCCAAGCGCAGCACACGCAGCCTGAAGGCTGTGGTCACTGCTGCCACCATGTCCAACAAATTCAACCCGAAGGCCAGCCTGCGGCCTAATGGAGAGGCCAAGACTGAGCTGTGTGAGAACCTGGAAACTCAAGGTGAGAGGGTTTGAACAGAAAGTTATGGTTGTTTGAACACAGGGCTGGTGCAAGCTATAGTCATCATAGGCAGTTGCCTAGGGCATCTGTATTGCCTGGGGCCTTCACATCAATGCTGGACCAATAGTAACAGCAAATTCATTCTTTCATCTGCATTAACCACTTTATGCTGGTCAGGGTACCATATAAATACACAGCTACACACTCATTCAGTTTAAAGTCACATTCTACCTACATACATGTTTTGAGAAAGGACACATGAAAGGCCACACAACATTAACTCAAGCTCCTGAGGCTCTACAGCTGCAAAACTACCTGATGTGCCACCATGCCTGAAAAAAAGCACATTAACGAAATAACGTTTGACTGGTAGTATACTGTATGCACTATATTGCTAAAAATACTCACTTGTCTGCCTTCACTCGCATATAAACTTGAGTGACATCCCATTCTTAATCCACACAGTTTAATATGATGTCAGCCCACCCTTTTCAGCTACAACAGCTTTAACCCTTCTGGGAAGACTTTCCACAAGGTTTAGGAGTGTGTTTATGGGAATTTTTGACCATTCTGCCAGGAGCGCATTTGTGAGGTCAGACACTGGTGTTCCAGAGAAGGCCTGACTCGCAGCCTCTGCTCTAATTCATCCAAAAGGTGTTCTGTCAGGTTGAGGTCAGGACTCTGTGAAGGCCAGTCAAGTTCTTTCACACCAAACTCGCTCATCCATGTCTTTATGGGCCTTGCTTTGTGCACTGATGTGCAGTCATGTTGGAACAGGAAGGGGCCATCCCCAAATGGGGGCCATCCCCCATTCCCACAATGTTCCAATCTCTTGGTATACTGAAGCATTAAGAGTTCCTTTCACTGGAAGTAAGGGGCCCAACTCCTGAAAAACAACCCCACACCATAATGCCCCCTCCACCAAACTTTGCACTTGGCACAATGCAGTCAGACAAGTACCATTCTCCAAACCCAGACTCATCCATTTGATTGCCAGACTGAGATGTGTGATTTGTCACTCCAGAGAACACATCTCTGCTGTTCTAGAGCCCATTTGCGATGGGCTTTACACCACTACATCCAATGCTTTGCATCCACTGACCCGCTCTGTCATTTTACGTGGCCTACCACTTCATGGCTGATTTGCTATTGTTTCCAATCGCTTCCACTTTGTTATAAGCTGTCTGTGGAATATTTAGCAGTGAGGAAATTTCACAACTGGATTTGCTGCACAGGTGGCGATGCCATGCTGGAATTCACTGAGCTCCTGAGCGAGATCCATTCTTTCACATTTGTCTATAGAAGCAGTCAGCATGCCTAGGTGTTTGGGTTTATACATCTGTGGTCATGGAAGTAATCAGAGCACCTAAATTAAGTGATTTGGATGGGTGAGTGAATATGTTTGGCAATATAGTGTATATGTTTTTTTTGTATTTCTTAGCTTTTTATTTCTTAAAATATTTCTTATTTCTTAAATATAGTCTGTTAGTGACAAATGTAAAAAAAATGTATTGACTTTAACTGTAAATCACTGATTTAGAATCAGAAATAATTTCACTTGTCACACTTGATTCAGACTGTACATAGATTCACTTAGGTTTAGCTTTTCCCAACAGTGCAGGACAATAATGTTTCATTACTTGGAGTTATGTAACTTTTTAATCAGTGCCATAAAACTAGCTTACGGTAGATATGTGACTATGTTAATCCCTTTATCATTACTCATCATTTAAGCTGCTTATCCTACTAGAGGGGGTGCTAGAATTATTCCATATACTTATCAGGTGAACGCAGGAAGCACCCTGGACACCTTGACAGCCCATGCAGGCAGGCATATTCACATACACACGTAAGGGCAATTATGTATCTCCAATTTACCAGACTGCATGTCTTTGGACTGTGGGGGAAACTCCACACATATACAACGCCTGGATGCTCAGCCAGGGGATTGACCCCGGGCCTCCTTGCCGTAAGGCCATAGTTCTACCCACTGAGCCACCGTGCTGCCTGCTTTGTTAAGCTTGCAGTATAATTTTCAGTGATTTAGAGGTGAAGGTCTGCACAAGACTGATTTTTGTAATCCCACTCCCACTCACCCCTGAAAGAATTCCTCCTGCAGGAATTGAAGTTTAAGCAAAATCAGTGCATTGTAGCATTGTGAATTACTTTGTGACCAGTGCTGTGTTAAAGAGCACTTTCATTGCCACACAGTTTAAAGCCTGTCAGAGCATGCAGGCTGACAAAGGCCAATCCAGACACATGTCAGAGGCTGCTGAGGCCAGTGGTGAACATGACAGTCATTATCACTCTGAAAAAACCTCTCAGATGCTGCTGCAGAAATAGCATGCTTGATCCAAAGGAGCTGCTCGCTGTGCTATAATATGGACTCTGACAGTCATGAGCTTCTCTAATGTGACTTCTCAGTCCCAGAATCAGATATTTCAGTGTTAATTGTAAATTGTAAATTGAAGTGTGAAGTCTGCTACTGTTTATGAATCTTTGCTTTAAGTATGGAAAAGGCACCTATTCAACTATTCCTGAACAATACATTTCTGTTCTTCATTGATTCATCCTGAGTATATGCCTGGTCAGGGCTTTGGTGGTTTAAATTAGACTACTCTGTATATGTACTTATTAAGAGTACATATACAGATACAGATATTTGGAACACTAGACAGATAAAAGTACACATAAAGGCACAGCATTACACCACTAATGTAAATGTTGGCTTTGGTCCAAAATCAGCAATTAGGATAAAGTTTTATTTGAATCAATGAACCAGGAAAGTACTGGAGAACATTATCCATTACGGACATCTAAACTGGGTATCCAACTGATCCTATGTTTTAGGAGTGCTGTGCTGTAAAAGTCCCCATTTTCTTAATTCTTTGATGAAAATAGCCTTCATTTATAGTGTTTAATCAAGTAAAATCTAGTATCTAGTAAAAGTGGAATTGACTGTTTAATAAACTGCTCACTGTCTCATAGTGAGGCAGATGATTTGCTCTTCAAACATTATTCACGGATAGCAAAAGGTTAATTTGGCAGGCTGAATCATTGCTTGGGCATGGCCCAGTGTAAATTACCAGAAGGCGAACAGGTTTACTCTCAGTAGTACAAGTCTTTCACTGAGACATTAATTTGAATATGTATAAAAGCATGCAGCAGACAGATGGGCTGTGCAAAACAGCAATAAATAAAACATAAACAGCTGAATCAACTTTCTGTAACTTTCCACTCATCCAATTTATACAGACTGAGATTTAAAGTTTTTTAAAAATAACTGAATCCATATTGTAGAGAATTTGGGGGTAAATATTCATAACTAATACCATAGAATTTAATGTACAATATAATTAATGACGAACCTATAAGAGTTTCACACTAATGCACAGGCTATTTTTTTATTTAACTATCCATGACAGCAACAACCTGCATGGTTTAGAGATAAATATATCATGCTGTTTCCTCTTTTACAGGACTTAGCCCCAAACAAACATACATCAGCTATAGCAACCATGCAATCTAACAAAAATGAAAAAAAAAAAAAAAAAAAAAAGCAAAGGCTGATTCCTAAGCGTGCCTTGTGGAAGACAGCCTCTTACGGTGAACCAATCTTCTGGTTTCCAGATGGAGGAGAGATTTGAACACAGCCTGCTGACTCCATCCATACATTCTGGTCTAAGAAGATCATGAGAAGATCCTGAGGGAAAAGTGGGAAGTCCATGGTGTTTCGATGATGGTACTGTATCTCACGTCAATATCTGGTATCCAGCAGAACTGACCCCATGCCGGCACGATGTGCATTGCAACTTCTTTTATCATCTGTCTTATAAGTTGATGTCATTGCAGAAGTGACACCAAAATAATGACCAGGCTTCGACATATCACTTTCAGGTGTTCATACATAGGGGAGTGGCTGAGCTCTCTTTTTTCCCGGCAGGGGTTCTCATGTTTTCCTCTTGGTGATGGTGATGAGCAAAATCCATTGTTTACAGATGTTGAGCATGCTGGTTTGGTTTGGGCATCCTGTGTTGTATTTTTCCTCCCTCCTTTCCTTTTTTTGACATTTCTGGAATGAATTAAAACCATGTTGCTGTGCTCTTATCACACTATGAGCCCTTATGATAAACTGTTTTAGGTGTAAGGAATTTCAGGCTAATGTTCACTTGTGCTTGAGTATGAACCCTTTATGACGTTTAACTAACTAACCTTGCGCTGTGGTCCAAAATACTCGATAGCTATCACTGCCAAATGTGCTTTGGCAACATCCAATNNNNATAAATTAGTACTTTACTCATTACTCAAAAAAGAGTATGTTATTGTTTAAGTCCCCTTGTAGACTAATTACTCTTAGAGTTGATTCCAGTACTGAAAAACTAAAAGCACAAGTTTCCTAATTCGTATGAGCTATTTGAAAAGAGAAAATTAAAAACAGGATAAGCAGGATATGGAAACAGATATTAATTTAAAAGACTGTCTGGTGATATATTACAGCAATGCGTTTTGTGGATGTCCTGTGAATTTAAGACTCACCGCCTATGATTTCTCCTCTGTTTATTTTTGCACTATTTGTGTTGCTGAATGCAATATGTTCATATTGATCGTGCTAAATACCAACTTAATGTGTGTTCCGGTAATGTTTGCATTTGTCTTAAAAAAAAAAAAGGAAAAAGACAACAAAGAAGAAGAAAAAAATAAATAAATAAATAAACGGTGCCTGTACTGAAGTATTTGTAAAATATGAACATTGAGGTATGTGGAGCATGATCATTTTTATACATAAGTTGTTTCTAATAAAAATGTTTTTTTCAAATTCACTGTATATGCTTAATGAGTACAGTGTGGATGAATGTAATATGTTTTTTTTTTCATTAATGAAACATAATTACCTTGTCATGTGAATAATCAAATATATATTCATCTGCCAAATTACTGACACTAAAAGTGTGGGATTAAAATTATACTTGTATAATACTGTGATTAGCCATTATTATGGCGTGTTCAGACTGTGCAGTAAGAGTTATTCATGCAACTCAAATCTGCAATGCCATAAAAAAGGAAAGCAGATTAGTTATTTTAATGCTACTGCAATCTCCTTTATATATTTCCGCTGAGAACATTTTCTGCTTCTTTTCTATCAAGAACATTATTTGCTCTCTCATTAATGGTGATTAAATGCTCAGGTATACACAAAAGGCAACAAATTAGGGATTAAAGAACTGTGTTTAGTTAGAGATATATATTTTGCAGGAAGTAGCCATCCATCATGGATTGAATTTTAACAGGCCCATTAGTATTTGTGAGTTATGTGGGCCATCAGTTCAAACAGTGCAGAAGCAGACAGGTGCTATAAAGTAGAGCTATGGTAGTGGTAGTGAGACTCCTTGATGTAAAACTGCACTGCTGAGAATAAATTACTGTCTGCACTGGACTTATTTAGGTCCTGCTATAATATAGGGTATAAAACACAGCTCTGATTTGGATGTTAATCCATCTTTAGGTCAAACATGACAGCACTGTAGCAGCAGGGAATAAAAAGTAAAAATAAATAAATAAATAAAGGGAAAGATACAGTGACAGAATGCAATAAACTAAAATGGCAAATTTAGAGCTGTATAATTCATTACTGAAATGAACTTTACAGTAGTCTTATGCATATTTTACTTGTTAATTTGCAACTAATTACTAATCAAGTCAATGACAACAGATTTGTTTACTGATATCCTGATATGCAAATGGGCATGGTATATTTTATCACATCACACTGGTTCATTCAAACCCATGGTTAGTTGGGGTAGATACTGTAAACCTCTGGGTTCATGTATCATGTATCAGTTCAAGCAAACAGCACCACTGTGTGGTTGCTCTCAGCAGCCTGTAAAATGAATTCCCACACAGACACAAACATGTTCATAAATTATAAAATAATTAAATGTTGTAAAGGACCAGTGGAGTTCACTTGTCTCTAGAACCATTATATACTGAATAAAGGTAAATATAATTATTTTTGCATAATGAATAATTGGATTGCACAGGGGATTTAACTGAATTTAATAACTGAAGTTATTGCTTATTGTAAAAGTAAACTGCTAGTTTCTAGTCTCTAGAATGTTACCAGGGTGAACATTGCATGTTAGGATTAAGCCTAGGTATAAAGATGTGTGAATAATATAGAGATAGCTAGAAATAACCATAGTGTGTGTGTACTTGAAACAGCACTTCTTTGTTCTTTTTTTATGAAGGTGTTGATTATTACTATTAGGACAAGTACATTGTTCTTGACGATATTCACATCATACTATCAAAATGGTGGTTTGTCTGAAATAAACAAGGTGCTTAAGAAGACATAATTAACTAACACAGCACAACGTCATAATTAAGAAATTATTATTATTTTGCCAGATTATTGGATTCATGTGTCAAAAGCATATTTTCTGTCTAAGTGGAACTGGGTTTATCCAGTAAGTCGACACTGAACACCAAAACTCTTACTCATATATCCTAAGTGTGAATGAACAGTCTAACAATACATTATGCCTAGTTAGAAAAACACACGTTTTATATGGATATGACACAAATTCTAGGTGAATTGTAAGTCTGTTTAATATATACTTTGAAAAACGGACTAGCTAAGTCTAACTGGATTTTGCAGCAGGCCAATGATTTTGTAGTATCCATCTGTGAATGTTATAAAACTATAGGCAACTTATTTGTTCTTCTTTTCATTTCATTGCTAGCCTACCTCCATGTGCATTTGACTGATGACAAGTGACCTGTAGTTGCTGTGATAAACAGCCTGTCTGACTTGTCAGCCAAATGGACTGTGTAATTTTGACCAGTGCAATCGTGACAATGCCCAGGAGAACAAAGCCTGTAATCCAGTCTCTACTGGGGGTCCTGTACACTGCAAATTACTCCATGCTGGTGTTGTGGCAGCATTAATTTGCACTCGCTGAAAGAAATAGAGGGCATCTATTCAACATGCAAAATGCCTCAGACATGGCTGAAGCCCTACACACACAACAGGGCTATTTTTAATAATCCAACTACACTGCCAATAAAAAGTCCACGGGATTAGGAGACTCTGGAGGCAGTATTATGGTCTAGCATTGCTTTAATTGGTTAGGTTGAGACTCTGCATCATTATGTGGTAATGAAATGAAGCCAGCTGAGTACCTGCATCTACTGAATCAGCAGGTTATCCCATTAATAGATTTTTTTTTCTTCTCTGATGGCCTGAGCATATTCCAGTATAAGAAGATTCATCATGCTCAAGTAAAAGAGTGATTCATGGAGCATAAAAAAAATCATTTTCACACTTGAATTGGCCACCATGGAGTCCTGACCTTAACCCTACGTCTTTGGGATGTGCTGGAGAAAACTTTATGAACCAAAAAGTCACCACCAAAAAAAGCTTGGCCAAAAATGAATGCAACTGTAATCAGAAAAAAAAATGTTGCGATGTTGCATAAGGTTTGTAGAAACAAAATCATAGCAAATGTTCACTATAATCAAAGCTAAAGGCATCTAACAAAATATTAGAGTGTGATCAGGCAGTGTATTATAATAAACGTTATATGATGGAAGTGAAGTGAAGTGAAGTGATTGAAATTGTTGACCTACTGTGCTTGCAATTAAGGAATTTGACCTCCGCATTTAACTCATCAGAACTCGTCAGAATAAACACACTAGTGAACACACACACTAAGGGGCAGTATCTGGAGTGGGAGGCAGCCCCTGTCCACGATGGTGTCTTGTCAGTACAGGGGATCGAACAGGCAACCTTCCAGTTCCCTAACCCTGAGTCATGACAGTGTATTCTACAACTGGTGTTAAGCCTTGGAGGATGGTGTGCTGGTACATCTTACTGTAGAAAACATCTTACTGCTTACTGTATTCCATTATTGCAGGGCAGGTAACAGAGACACATAAAGTTAGCTGAATCAATTGAAAGACTACTCTAAAGAAAAATCAATGTATGCAATAAGGGTCTGTGGATGCAATATTATCTAAATCAAAGTGCATTAACTGAACACTGTGCTAATAACACATCAAAGGCAATGTCACATAAGCCAGAGCATATTGTATTAAAAAAAAACAAAAACTGTAATGGCCAATGTTGGTTGACATTTGTTCATAAAAATGTAATAAGACCTGCAAGATTACCCTTTCAAACATAAGCAAGAAAAGAAAGCACCTTTATGTTCATAATGAAGTAATCTTATAAAAGAGAAGTATACATAATTTGAACATTCAGTCATAAAACATTAGTAAGGTCATGTACTGATATTGGGTGAGGAGACCTGCAGTATTATTTGTGTTCATCGTCTACAAGGGTGTTCAGTAGGGCTGAGGTCAGGTCTCTATGCAGGACACTCAAGTTCCTCCACTTGAAACCAGGTCTGCATGAATCTCATTTTGTAAACAAGGACACATACATGCACATACATTTGGCTATATAGTGCACAATAAAGAACGAATGTATGCTTTAAATCTCTATTCCTAAGTATGATGTTTTACAGCTTCCACTCAGTTATCAGTGCCTGCATGATGCTGTGAAAGTGAAAATATTGTGCGGTGGCTCTCCAGGAATTAGGTTTCACCTTCAAGGTCTACAGAATTTTACTAGGTAACACATAGTGAATCATTACCAGTGAAGTCTTGATTCTTTCTTGATCATCTATTTTTTTTTTCTTGGCATCACATGACACAACACCTAAGTGTTATTTAGGTGCAATTTTTTAGTTTTCATATTTATGGATTCTGTCTCTGTGGGTCTTTCACACACAACTCATCAGTTAATTATCATGCACTTCATGGAGTGAATCAGGTGCTTAGATGCAGAAAATACACAAAAGCATCCAGTGTGTGGGCCAACACAAAGGCTTCTTATTCCAGGAAGAGCTCCCATCCTCCACTCACGCTGTAGTACAAACGAAAACCTTTTCTTGTTAGAATCAACCTAACAATTGTATTCTATTAAACCACAGACACTTCTGTATGCATATATGTGTGTGCGTAAAATATCTTTTTAAGTTACGGATGTTAAATTATGGCTTATCCATGCCTTGCACTTAACATGTCTATAAGAGCCAAAAGGCTATGCACTTAAATCAAAGGGATTAATGAATGCAGCGCCAGTATATAATAAGAATATGAATGCAAAGTGTAATATTATAGCCTACGCAATGTCTTATCTTGTAGTACTACGAAAGGAAAAAGAACCCATTTTCTTTGTGCCACACTTGTAGTTCAAAGCTATCAAACAATCTGTTCACAACATGCTTAATGAAAGGAGCTCTTTGATTCTGAGTTGCCATTATAAATGTTTATGTGCACAGACTGACAAAGTTCTCACTGTGACATCTAATCTAATTCTCCAGGAAACCCCTGTCTCAAAGCGAGTCCAATTCAGATCTGAACATTTTTTCTTTTATTTTCAACAATGTATTATTTCTTTTTTTTTCATTATTTCAGATTTTTATTTGCTATTTAATTTAATTCAATTAATGTGAGTTTACTTTGTTGCAACACTGCAGAAACACCCATTATAAAGTGTATTGGTTTATTAGTGAAGGACATCTCTGGATTACAGAATATATATTGTCACTAAGCCTGTTTGCATTTTAACCAGACTGTAGACCCTCCTGAGCCGTATCATGTCCCTGCATGGGAGCTGACACTAATCCAGCTCAGCAGGGCTGTCTGCAAGCATATGATCCATCCTTTTAAAAAAAAGAAAAAAGAGAGAGAAAGAGAACATGTTGGAAAGTTGAAACAACCTCACAGCATAGTGTGTTTAGAGAGAAAATCCCCTAATCTTTGCTATATGTTCAACTATCATAATTACAAAATATGTACGATACTGTAAGTAATGAGGTACACACTGTCCTGCTGTATATTTGCCACCCACATCTCTCTGTTTGCAAAAATAACATAGTTGCTAACAAGTGTTGTCAAAGTCTTAGAAATGTTTTCAACTGACAAGAACACTGGAAGTAGTGCAGCTCAAACAGAGCTTCTTTAATTGAACTATTGCAATTTCTTTTTATTTCCATTATCAATTTATGGCAAATATCCCATAGCTTACTACTTACTGTAATGTTATTCATTAAAATATGAGGGATTATGAAAGCTACCTAAGTTATATACTGTATTAGCGGAGAAATCAATCCCGATTGACTTGCAGATTTATCTTTAGACTTGAATAAATGGAGAAAATGTGATCCTCAGTGGCAGCCAAGATTTGTTTTTACAGTCAAATGACTATAAACATACTGTATTTATAGATCGGTCTATAGTCACTGTAATCCCTTGCAAAATTACCCACAATGCCATTAGACCACCTGCCAATGGTAGAAATTAGTGCATACTTCATCTATACCTTAATAGAGCATTGCAACTGTGCTTTAGTCTTTTAGTTTACCCAGCTTACCTCCTCATCTGCTTATATTGCTACATTGAGAATGCATTGCAGATTTTTGACAATGACACAGCTTGACTGGTTTGGGATCAGTGCCTTCATGTTGGCCATCTTTGTCTGCTAACTAGCCAAGCCGAGCCATGCTGTTATCCTAACTTCACAACAAAGCTGCTTTCTCTTCACTAATTCACTGATGAATTTCTAGTTATATTTTTCCAGAAATGTGTTATATTTCTCAGTAATATGTTGTATTTTTCAGGAATATGTTAAATGGTAAAGCGTGTGATTTTGTGTTTTAAGGGGCTAACTGCAAAACGTAACCAGTGCATTCTATATTTAAGCTTGTTTTTTTTTCTCTCCTATTAAATTATTCTATAACTATGTTAGCAACTTTTGTGACACAAAACACAACCACAAATTTCCCATAGGAAACACTGCAAACTGCACCAGGGTTTTTTTTTTGGCAAATTGCACCAGGTGCTATCATAAAAGACACTGGTTAGAAAGATTTCACAAAAGTAGCCACCATGACAACAGCGAAGAAGTGTTCTAAACTTCTCAGGGACAACTAATCATCTCTGTGCACCACTCAAGACTTCACAACACACTCTTAGACTAATGATAAGAAAGGCAAGAAGCCAACAAACGCTGAAATAGAGCTGCAAACAACAGTTACACAGAAAACAGTGTGCAATCAATGAAGTGCACCACAATTCCACACAGATGTCCACTGTTATAAAAGAAGCACTGATGTGTGTAAATGTTGCACATGGGCATTTGGACAAATCCAAAATAATTTGGAACAAAAGACAAAACAAAAAAAGGGAACTGTTAAGCAATTATTCATGATCAAACTCAGAGTTAGACATCTATTCCCAAGATCACTGAGTGGAAGCATTATTACATGGAGCTTCTTTTCTTTACACAGTATGGGGCCATTACAGATCTTTGAAGGTAAAGTGAATGGACATATTTCAGGAAAACTTATTTTTATCAGCAAAAAAACAGTGACCCCGGTGTTAAGACGGACATTTCAACAAGACTACAACACTGAACATACAGTCAACATAACTTGAACTCAGGCCAAAGTCTGGCTCTGGGTTTCCCAGTGGAGTCTGTGGAGTCTAGATATATAACAGGAGATTATAATAGGAGAAATAAAAAACAAAATAAAATCAGTAAAATCTAAAATTAACTGTTTGTAGTGGCTTTTGCATATCACAACATTTCAATGTACTGTAGTCTGATGATTAGACAACCTGATAACCCTTTTTGTGTTGATATGGACCATTCAGAGTTATTCAGCTTTCTAATGACTGTTAAACATCATGAATGGATTTACATAATAGGAATAACATATTTTATGAATTTCTAAACTATTTAATAATTTCACTGTAAACATGTCTATTTTTAGATTTGGCATATATTTTTGCTATATTGTTTTAAATGTTGTTGATCATTTGATCTAATAGCCTACTAAGAACCTGTGTGTGCTCTCCACACTCATTCACTCTTTACATGCTCTGACTTTTGTTTAACTTTGTCACAATCAGTAAATGCATTTCAATGAGAATAGAGTGTTCCACTCCTCAACACTGTTGTGGCTAATTCAATAATTATCTATGTGATTTAACATTAAACACAGAGGTCAATATGCAAGTGTTGCATACGTGCAACATGGGTTGCATCTTTTTCGGCGGTGAGCGGTGCTTCAACTTGGTAATGTGGAAGGTGGTGATTGACCTTAAAAGTTTAGAAACTGCAGGTCTTTTCAGTCTTTTGACTTAATGATTTGCCAAGATGAATGGTCCAAAATTGGGCCATAATTCTGCAAAAAGCCAATTACTCCAGACTACAGACCTTTTAGTGCTGTAATTACCAACAACTTTGCAGCAGAAAAGTATGAATATTGCTTATTTGTGGTGTCTTATTGTTTTACCTCATTAAAAACCAACAACATATATTTGTTTATGAATATATACTTTTTTGTTCATATCTGAAAGTTTAACACCAACAGACATGCGTGTAAATGGATTAGTGAAGTGGAATATGCATTGAAGGTATATTCAGTAATAAAAATATGTCTAAAACAATACTTATTTTCTTCTGACTGTAAACATCTAATGTAGATTAT
>JAOVVF010000017.1:11088427-11103277 GCA_028565595.1 Duopalatinus emarginatus | reverse complement strand
ATATATGTAAAACAACCTGCTCTACTCCTGATTACAAATAAAGACTGCTGGGCATAACCACACACTCCCATAACGTCCAAATTCTCTTTGTAATTGCATTTGTGACATTCTTAAAAATTAACATTCTGAGACATTCTGACAGAGTCATTTCTGGGCTATGCTTCACATGAGGTAAACAGCCCTGAAGCATTTGGTACTAAAGATTCACCTTTAGTAAAATGTTGCAGGTGAATCATGATAATGGCAACTACTCGTGCATTTCCTCAGGATCTACTGCCTTGAACTTCTAATAACATTTTGAAAGTGCAGCCCACTGCTTTAGGTCCATTATATCACAGACAAACATATTATGAACACATTGTACCACAGGGCAATACTGGAACTAAACATTTACAAACACTGACTAACATGAACTCTACAGGTGTCACTACAGTACATACTGTTACATCTATAGAACACTGCAAAAATGTTTAGGATAACACTTATGTACTACACACCAAGCCCAAATAATAATAGTAGTGGCTAGACTAAGGGCTAAAATCAAGAGGCTGATTGCTGATTGGTGTAAAATAGTGGCGAGGAAAATTTAACAGGAAATGACAGGAAGTTAGCTGAGAAGAATGCAGAGCTTCAGATGTGGTATTGCATTTTGAAATCAGACAACCTAATTGGTGCTGTGAGTACAGGTGTGGGAGCATCTGGCCTTTTCCATATAACATGTTCTGTCAATAAGACTTTTCCAGTTATTCATTCTTGAAAATTAGCATGTGTTAAAATGGTGTCTTTGTAATAACATTTGTGACATTCTTAAGATATAAGATGTACGACAGTTTTGCAAATCTTTGATCAGTTGTGCGTTAAGGCTTTTGATTCAGGTATATTCAGCAATTTTCTAACAGCATTTTTACTTCACAAATTTCTTCTTCTTCTTCTTCTTCTTCTTCTTATTATTATTATAAATAATAATAATAATTTACATTTACGGCATTTGGCAGATGCTCTTATCCAGAGCGACTTACAAGGTTACTGGTATTACAGGTAGGCCAACGTAGTGTTAGGAGTCTTGCCCAAGGTCTCTCACATGGGAGCCAATGATGTTACCGCTGTACCACACCAATAATAATAATAATAATAATAATAATAATAATAATAATAACACTTGATTTTATATTTGTGCATTCCCATCCAAAAGAAAAAGCAGCAAATTAAATAATACAGGCAGTCTGTTCCAGATTGTGCATGCAAAATACATTTAACAATAAGCAGAAAATCCTAATATATTCAACAATGCACCAATTATACTGAAGTAATGCAATTATAAAAGTCCTCTCAGCCATGCAGAATGAGGAAAAAATCTTCAGCAATAACTTATTACTTTATTCACAAGCAGTGAATGGTGTTGCATTTTAAACACCAAGGTACTGTGACAGTAGGAGAAATTACTGAATTCCAGTGATTGAAGAAACACATTTACTAGATGCAGATTCACCCCAGGCTGGATCAATAGCATAGTGGCATATTTGTACAACTTACTACCCCACAACAGCCATCAACCTGTCAGGATAGTAATCAGAAGCAAATATTGTTTGCTGGCAATTTAAAAATTTTTCCTTTTTTGATTTCTCAGACATGGTTATACGCCTCACTTTAAAAGCTCAGAACAAAAAGGAAGCTGCTTTTAGTATGGAAAGACAAAGCAATCAGAGATACAAAGGAAAGACACATGAGAAAGCAATAAGCACAATACAAGTAGAGAGATACATAACCCACGAATAAGATTAATTTTTAGTAAAAGAAAAGCACACATTAAAACATACCACTGCTTTATTTACAGCTGATCTCTTTTGTTATAAGAAGTGTATCGTCTGTAAGACCAGTACTGTGACACAGATCATATCATTTTATGATATTTGAGGTCTGCCTTTTAGTAAACCATTCACAGCCATTCACTGTTCACTTGAAAGGGTATGCTATGGCATTATAAAACAATATGGTATAATACATCATACCTTATCTGTCAACAAAATAAAAAATGTGATTTGTTTGATAGTAGGTTTGGCTGTCAGTGCATTTTATGATGAATTAACCAATTACAATGGGTTCAAGCTCTGCGAAATATGGTTGTGGATATAGATTGATTTTTCCCCCGTTTTTTGCCTTTCAAATACATCTACCTTGACTCTCTTTAAGTTGGCATTCTGCATCTGCTCTTAAAGCCAGATTTAGACTGCTGGATCTCAGCAGTCTTTTGAGATTATTGCTTGTCACACCGGAAAAGATGATCCCATTAAAATCTTGGCCAAAGTCTATAACAGACTGTGTGATAACATCTCACATATGACAAGATGTTCTTCATGTCACATTACACTATGAAGATCCTCTAATGATAGACCTGAGATTAAAGAAAATGACTAAGCTCTGTTTACATCATCAGTTTGCATGATCCAGGCCAGTGCAGTAAATAGGATTGCATAACCAGAAACATTTTTTAATGTATGGTTCAGGAAAATAAGTATTTTAACATTTTGCGTTTACTCAGTTAAGGCTGTGCATTACTGATCAGGCTCTTCCTATTAGAAGGTCAGAGGTTCAGGACTCAAAAGTGCTGCTTGTTGGTGCTCTGGCTTGCACCCTGGACCCTCTTCTTAAAAAGTTGAGATATGCAAAATTTCATTTGATTTTGATGTAATGTATTTGAAACATAAAATAAAATAAAGTGTCCATTATCGTATTTGTATCTGTCTCACAAAGGCATGTCTGGTACAGAATGCCTGGTGGGGTACAATAAAATCTGTATGGGCAACATTTAAGTTGTCAGTGAAATTATACACAAACGCACTTGCTCAGTGGCTCCAAAGACAATGGCATCAATGAAGCCATAAATGCACACATAAAGCAGAAGTGGAGACTGGAATATAAGAGTGAAATCACCGAAACAGCATCTGATCACATTCAACCACCCTGCAATACAGCATCACATTACAAATTCAAAGTTGCAGTATATGATCACTGTGGTCTGCAACATAAAGAAACTTAATTCTTTCTGTGCCTTACCCTATAACCAGTTTAACACATCTTATAATAATGCAAAGTAGACTCACCAGTGATGTTCACTGCTTGGAAAAAAAAGATCATACATCTGGGCATATATCTTTTTTGTTGAAGTCCACTAATCTATTAATGAATTCCTTTTAAATTTAAATTAACTTAATTTTGTGTACATAAACCAACATATTGCTGCTATAAGTAGTAGATAATTGCTGGGGATATTATGGTTAGCTGTGTAGCAATGCAAAAACATCATGTCATGTGCCTATGAAAATAATTTTAATGTAAGTTTTTACATATTTTATAATGTAAGTATGGGGACAATGAGATCATGCCCCACAGTTAATTGTTGAAAGTGTGTTGCACATCTTATGACTTTTTCCAATTATTCAACCTTACATCACAACTAATAAGTTCTTTTATAATGTGCTGATTTTGCCATGACAGCAAAATTGGGTGGAATATAATAAAGTCAGGTTTAGTCCTGGGTCTCCACAGATACACTGCCATAATCATTTGTAATATGTACATATGGACATGCCCTAGGAACCCTAAAAGAACTTACTGGTAAAGTCCTGCTGTGCAGTCTATATCACATGCAGACATACACTTTTCCCTAAAGTCCCTAAATCTTTAGAAGCAATGGGATAAGTGTAAAATTATGTCAAATCGTTCTTTCGAGGTAGACAGATGAAATGAAATCCAGTCTCATGGAAGAGGTGAGACATTTCTGATCATTTTCGGGGCCGCTCACACAATTAGATCCACCAAATTGAGCATGAAGCTACAGGTCATTAGCGCACTGCATGACAGCTGACAGAGAATGGACATTACCAATTATTATGAACAGATTAGGCTTTGATATCTTTCTTTATTTTCATGCTATAATCCTTGCTAGGGCTTCTACGTGATCTGAGGTGTTTCAATATACATGCATAGGGTTTAGAGCTCTATGTGGAAGTCAATGGGCGATATTTATGTAGCATGATGAGATTTCTTGTACAATTACATTATTGTTTGCATATTTATTAAGTTATATAGTGTAGGCTATAACTTGGGAACCAGATACAAATGCATTACACAGAATAAAGAGATACCATCCAGTACTAACCAATAATGTATCATTATGGTTACCCTTTAGGGTATTGTTTTATGTTTACATTGTATTAAAGGTTTGTAGCCCTCTGCAATCTCTGTATTAACCTGTATAGTAAGACTGGGGACTCTGCTATTGAGACCAAGTTTGGACCATGAGATCAAACCTTAGATCTTAATCTAACACTACACATACAGATAATGCAATTCCATTACAGCTGTAGTGCAAATGAGTAACGTGCAGGAAAAAAAATCTTCATTTAGGGTTTTTAACACCCAAACATGACACTTGTAGAACATAACATAACAGATAATCCAGTTCAATAATCTGTGGATGTACAGGCAACATGTGTTATTCATCAGGTCTGGGAAAACCCAAAGAAACATAGATTTAGATTTAACGCTATGAGTTACGACTACAGATCTGATGAATAACTGGAAGAGTGTTTAGGGTAGAAGCAGAGGAGTGCTGCAGACATTGTATACCAGCCATGGAAAATGTGGTGTGACCAGTAGCTGTAAAGTTGGTGAAAAAAAAAAAAGGGAAGAGCAAATGCATGGCACTCAGATGAATAACTGCTGGTGGCTCTGGCTAAAATATTATACAGAAGCGAAATGAAACACAGAGTGCAGCTGTAAATAGAGACATCTTAGTTATCCACTCCCCCTCCCTCACAGTTTCCCCCAAACACTACTCTCTCTTAAGGCAACACCACTGAGCAGACTTATAGCTAGGCAAAGGAGCGCCAGGAATTTGGACAGAATCATGCTCGAGGTGCGCAAGGCTTAATATAAGCTGATCCGTAACCAAAGCACGTCCAAACCTCTCTCCTGCTGTCCATGTGATCTGTCGGCCTTCAGAGACTGTATACATTTCACAGTTTTTTCCCAGCATTCACACAGGGAGAAAAGACGTAGATCGGTTGCAAAACACAGAAATCCTTACTTTAGGAAGTAACACGACAGCTATATATTAGATTGCACTCTTAACATTCTTACACCTGATCCTATAATCTGTAAACAAGCTGTAGCAGTAGAGAACAGCAGTTTGCCACTAAGCGTGGGTAATACAAATGCCACACAGCTATTTAAAAAGCAAACCCTTCTTAATTAAACAGTTATTAATTACAGTTACTAGTGGTAATTTGTGACCGATATGGAAATTTAAATCTCCTTCACATACTGAATATACATCATCACCCTCATGACATGCCACTGGATAATCTACTAAACTGTTATGTTACAGAGTTAGATTTCATTTATATTTATAGCACGACACGATAGATCATACCTCATACGTCTTGTTTAGGAATGATTTTTTTATATAGCATAGCATCACAATACATCAGTTTGGACTAAGATGTCAAAATCTATTGAAATATTTGCTATTAAGAGGGTTATAGAACTATTCTTTATTTTAGACAATAGAATAACATGTTCATGTTCATGCATCAGTACTTTGCACTGAATAATTTCTGAAAGATGATAGTCCCTGGTTTGATCCTGATATTGGGTTACTGTCTGTGCTGTGCTTTGCACATCCCCCATGTGTTCATGTGGCCTTCGGGATTCTCTGGTTTCCTCCCACCTCCCAGAACTTGCCAGTGGGTGGATTGGTGACCCTACGTGTGAATTTGTGTTGCGATTTATGTGCACGGTGCCTTGTGACAGACTGACATCCAACACAGGGAATATTCCTGCCTCAACACTGGTTTTGAGATAGATTAAGTGGGTAGCAAAGAGATGAATATATAAGTGAATAAATAAATGAATTACATGTAGGGCTGTACAGACTTGTAAAAAAACTGCCCAGAACATATCCATCAAAAAAGCAGCAATGACAACAAGAAGTCAATAGGTGAGAAACGTTTGAGATGCTCCCGGTAAATAAACTAAAAGATAAAACAGGTGACAGTTGGCAATATTGGTCTGCCACTATCTACAGAAACCAGAGATGACCCTGAAGCAACTGTCAAATCATTCTGACATTTAACTGCATTGAAATAAATGTTTCTCTTTTTATAATTAACATAAATCAGTGATATTTAACCTGCAAACAGCAGGTATTATGGTATAGTAATTTCATTTGCAAATAAATAAATAGATAGATAGATAGATAGATAGATAGATAGATAGATAGATAGATAGATAGATAGATAGATAGATAGATAGATTAGGTTTTATTACTACACCTACTCATGTATGCTGTTATTCAATCAGTCAGTCATGTAGCTGCAGCACGAGATATAAAATCATGTGGATACAGGTCAAGAGTTTCAGATAACACAGTAAATAACATGGGAATGGGGGTAAGTGTGATTGCTGTGCCTTCAGTTGTGTCGTGGTTGCTGATCTACTGTGATTTCCATGCAGTCTCTCAACTTTCTGCAGAATAATGTGACAAACAAACAAATCACAGAACTCAGAACATAAAACCTTAAGGTGGATGGCCTACAACAGCACAAGACCACATTAGATTCTACTCCTATTAAAAAGAACAAGAGTCTAACGTCAAGGAAGCGTAAGCCTACAGAGACTAGACAGCTGACAGTTAACCTTGTGGAGTCTGAGCTGTAAACTGAGGAATTTGTACACACGTGTACATCTGAGCCATGGCAAGCGTGACTATTGTTGGTGTAGCTGCTCTGTCACTGTTGTAAATCAGTGTGAGGGGTGGGTCACTGACCTTTTGTTTGAGAGCACTTGTTTGACCAATATATTATGTCTGGGGTTTATGTGCATTTCTGACCTGTATCCCAACAAGATATTTTAAAAATACTTTAGAAATAAATGTTACTACTTGCAGGAAAACAAACATGTTATAATTCTTGATCAAGAATGTTTTTTGTTTTTTTTTTTGAAAGTTTCTTAAATGTTGATAAGTTATGCTGACTATGTTGTGTAAAATATTTATGATGTTCTGACTGTATATTGTGGATAATAGTGAGATGGATGTACTCTCATTTTTAAATTGTTTTTACTCTTGCTGTTATGGCTTTGACATGCCCTTAAGAATCAAACACCTCCACTACAGAGAAATGTAGAAGAACTTTTGTGCAATGTTGTCCAACATAAGTTTTAGCATATTTTTTGAAGATGCCTGTAAAGACATGACTTTGGGAAAAGAAATATGGTGCATGCATGATTGATAGAGGGAGCAAGCAACAGAAAGGGAATATGACAATAATGTGTGGGGTGTTAATACTTTTTCATTACCTTGATGTATGGTGTATGTGATAAACTGCGTGAAGCTTTCAGGAGCCTTTCTGCAGCCAGTTATTTAATGGGGCTACCCAAATAGCTTCAGATTTACATTCTGTTCTGAACCATGTTCAGAGGGAATAATGTTGGAATAGCTGCCCTGTCAGTGTTGTAAATCAGGACGAAGGAGAAGTTGCTGACCTTTTGGTTGAGAGTACTTGTTTGACCAACAAATGTCTGAGATTTCAGTGTATTTTACAGACCTAGCCAAAAACACATTTCGGAAATAGTAAGTTGCCAATAGTGGGATTGCAATTTAATTAACAGCAATTTAATAAACAGAAGTATGTTTCCCAAAAGTGTAGCTGTCTATCAATGTTAATATTATAAGTTATAAATTATAAGCCTGAGAATTACTTTTGGAAAGTAGGAATTACTTATTGTTATTATAGAAATTGTTATTACCTTTGGTTTTTCCCAAAGCCTGGCTATTTATGCATGGTGCAAAAATTGAAATACATTTTGTAATCATACAGTGATCTTACATGTTGGTCTGGGTGCCAAAGAAGACTTTGATGATACATTGGAGTTCAGATCATCCCATTAAACGTGGTGTGTCTACATTGTTCTTCACAAGCAGTTACTGGTTATTTTTAACTACTTGCTTGCTATAAAGCACTAGGAAAAAAGCTGTGAATTACAAGACTGTGCAATAAACAGTGCATAATATGTCAAGGGAAAAGCACTCAACCATGCTAGCATGTGTTATTCACAAGCCTGATATGTGGGAGTTTGGGGAAAACATAAAATAAACGTGGTAAGTGCATGGCAAGTGAATAGTTAAATGCAAAGCAGACATGTTACTAAGGGAAAAACAAATGCAGACAGATGCTATGGAGCTCTAATCAGAAAGATGCTATAAATACATAAAAGATACAGGCCACCTGTAGCTTTAGTTGTGGTCACAAGATGCTCAATAGATAGGCCTACTTCCCTACTGTGCTCATGCAGTCTGACATCTACGCATACGAAGAAAGAAAGAGAAATGTGTTGATAGAGAATACAAAGCACTAGCAAGTCCCATCTGCATGATGGTGGCAATTATTGTAAATACTGCATAATACATCATAAAAATTGGCATGCATTTGAATACACACACATACCATATTTCACACTTCTCCTAGTGGTTAGGAAAAGTGAATTAATCAGAACCACAAGGGGCATTAAAAGTAAAATATAATTTTAACATTTTTAACTTAAAATGAAAAATGTTTAATGTTCTCATCTTTCTGACTTTTTTTTTTTTTTTTAGAAAAGTGAATGGTAAATGTTAAATGCAAATGCTGAAATTAAAATCTAAAGGTTAAATGCAGAAGTTGAGTGTCAATTTCATCTATTCATTTCTCCCACCCTCTCAATGTTTGTATTATCATATACAGTTCCAGCAAGATTGTGTGTCACTACTTTTAAGCAATTTTATGCGAGTTTGAACAAAGGTTGAGAGTGTCAAAAGCAAGTCTGCTCGATTTACTGGCTCACATTAAGATACCAGATGGGTGTCCTGAAAAACAACCCTAAAAACTGCACCCTTGGGTTAAGCAAAGCACAGAAACTATGACAAAGACAATAGTCAAAACGTGGTACCTAGCTCAGTGAAAAAAAAAAAACACTCAGTACACACGAAAACGTGAGACTTTGATACATCAGTGACATACTGAAACAAAGAGGTTTAATTCCATATTCAGGAGTTCTTGAATGGGTCGGTTTCAGTGGTGTGGTGCTGGGGGTGGCCATATTTGCTGGGGCTTCAAAGGACTGGAGTCTTGGCTTGGCTGCTGTTGTGGTGTGACACAGACACCAGAGCTGTTTTCCCACTTATATGGCATGTTTGGTTTTTTTTCACCTATCTAGGATGTTTGTCTTTCTTTTTGGACACTGTCACAGACACGACAGTCTCAAGTGGTGTGCAGAGCCATATTTTTGTTACAGGACAAAATGCAAATATGTGTACACACATAAATAAGCAGAATAATAGTTTTAGATCTATAATGCTACAGATACTGATATGGAAATTGTGCAGTTCCTTGAAAAACCTTGTTGTTTGGGTGGAGAAAAAAAAATATTTAAAAATAAAAATATTTAAAATAAAAATATTTACGAAAAATCGTAAATATCAGAACTCAGAAGGTTTCCAGAGACTTTCTGTCTCTATTTCTGCAGGTAATTGGAGACATATTTAGACTTAATATTAGGTGGCACAGTGGGTAGTGCTGTCGGCTTACAGCAAGAAGGGCCTGGGTTTGATTCTCTGGCCAGATGAGTCCTTTCTGTGTAGAGTTTACATGTTCTCCCTATGTGTCTGCATGGATTTTCTCCAGGAGCTTCGGATTGCTTCCACAGT
Source organism: Duopalatinus emarginatus (assembly GCA_028565595.1). Taxonomy (NCBI): domain Eukaryota; kingdom Metazoa; phylum Chordata; class Actinopteri; order Siluriformes; family Pimelodidae; genus Duopalatinus; species Duopalatinus emarginatus. The sequence goes on along the minus strand of JAOVVF010000017.1, from coordinate 11,093,532 downwards.
CCAAAGACATGCAGTCAGGGGAACTGGAGATGCTAAATTGCCCTTCGATGTGAGTTTCTATGTAGATGTATCTGTCTGTGTTTGCCCTACGATGGAGTGTGATCTGTCCAGAGTGTTTTCCTGCTATCCAGTGAATGGTGGGATAGACTCCAGCAACACCGGTGACCCAGTAGTAGGCTAAGCAGCTTAGATAATGAATTAATAAGTGACTTTAACGTCACATAACAGTTTACTTAGTTTACAGGATAAAAGGTGAGTAAAAATGTTACATTACAGAACTACAATATAGTAAATGTAGCAGTAGATCTTGGAGAACAAGATACATTTGTAGAATAGATGTATAGACAGTTTTAAATAAAGAGTCAAGTGCCCTCTGTAGATTACCATTCAACAGATAATGCATGAGACAATGTGTGGGTTCACTATGTTAGACAGAAGACAACCTTGGTGATGTAATGTGATTTGAGTTTGAACTTTCTTTAATTTACTACCAGGGCTACCAGCTGCATTCTCCTGCTCTACATTGTCAGATATAAATGGAACCTTGCAAACTTGTGGACGAAGAACATACCATTGCAAATAGAAACCCTGAACAATGGAATGGTATGCTCCTGATCTTTGATTGTAAACTAAGTTCAAATTTCGAGTTTAACATCTAGCTAAGTCAGTCAGTGTTGCTGGTAACATTATCATTAGCAACATACTTTGATTTTAGTTAAATTAAATAGAACAAATGTGATCCAAGGAAATAAATAAATACAGATCAGAGCTAGAAATGATGAACATAGAAGCTAAATTAATTTCTTTGTATATTGGCAGATACTTTTTCATTGTCATATAGTCAATATGAACAGCATTAAGGGAAACAGTAGAAAAATGAAAAACAGAAGCTTACAGAAAAGACTACACACTATATAAACTGACACTATAGATATTTAATACATCTACATACATCTTACATACAAGGTTAGTGGTAGATTGAATTGTTTAGTGTACATACAGTAATAACTGTCTACATGGTGAAAGAATATATGCACATACCTCTTTCATTGTAAAACCCCCTGCTGAACAATGCTGCCCATTTAGTCCATTTCCATTTAAGGGCAGTGACCTGTCAATAACACAGTGTGACAATTTAAAACAAACAGCATGGCCCATTGACCTTTGCCCAAAAGGATTACCCAACTTTTATCACTTCTTCTCATGACTACAGAAGGTCAGAGTTATTATAAGTGCTAGGATATCAATCTCAGGCCATGTAAATGCCACTGTGTTTTGGTTGTGTACCATATGTTTCCATCTTAATAATACAGATATGACTCATACAGAATCTGGGTTTTATAGAGAATATACACAAATATGCACCCTATTTTGTTATAAATATTTATTTTATAAATGTGGTGACACCAGAAAAAATGTGGCACCACAAGTAATACTAACTTTTTATAAGTTTAGTACTGTATATTGAAATCCGTGGCATTTTTCTTTCAACTAATAAAGACTTGATTTTAATATTTTTGAAGTCATCTTTACATTACAGTATTTTTTGCATGTGCCAAAACATTTCTTGGTCAGAAAAGGATATCCTAGCGCTGGAGGATTTAATAATCCTGACCTTCCGTAGTTATGAGAAGAAGTAATAAAAGTTGCTAATCCTTCTGATTTTTGTTATTGTTTAATAGCAAAGATCACTTTCACAAAAATAAAACTAATGTTACAGTCAGTACAGAAAGTAAGTGCATGTAATAAACCACCTCTCAGACTAAAATAATAAACAAAGGCTGTAAGGTATTATCTGTAAGGACAGATGCAGGTACATCAGAGGAAGTGTGGCAGATTCTCCAAGATGCTTCTGCAAAACTTTATCCAATCTCCTTCTGAGAGGTGAACAAACCATAACTGAGATGACTGATGCATTTTTTAAAAGCTATACAAATACCAAATATTCACTTTGTGTAGTTTACTACTATTTACTGCTTTTATATTTACAGTAATATATTTTACATTAACATGTTTCCATTTATTTTGTAGGCATTTTGCTTTACAACATTTATTTATGTGTGCCTAAGATTTATGCACAGTATTGTATATGTATAATTTGTTTTATAATCTGTTTTATAATTTTTTTCTTCTTCCATGCTCAACATAATCTTAAACATTTACAGACAGATATGTGCAAGTATCCATATTGCAAAGTAAATATTGCAGGCTTATTACTTTCATAGGGGTTCAAGAATCTGAGAAATTAAGTCTAGCCAAGGACAAAGTAATGATAACTTATTGGATTATGTGTACATACTGCATCATTCCTTCACACAGCAGTGTTATATGTACCTCTCTATGACAGTATTACAATGATGGAATCCAGATTATCTCTAAAAGTGTTTAGTATTATGATGTGTCAACAGGGAGGAGACTGATAAAATGCCTCAGAGATCCACCCGGATGCACACTCACACCCCTTTACTCCCTCAGGGGCTCTTGTCACACTTTTCCAACCATCTACAAAGGAAGGAAACGTTTGTTGGTGAAGCCAAGGTTGAGTGCAGGGGACAACACACATACACACACACACACACACACACATTGCCCAAAGAATTTATTACCTACACAACTCAGAGTCACAGAAATATCAGGGGAGCTTAGAACATTACATTGTGAAGCTGGGAGGACAGCACACAGGAACAGGTAGGTTGCTGCATTTAGTGAAATTACATAATTATTTTTTTTTAGAAAGTTTCAGAAAAGGTGAAATAAGTAAGTAAGTAAGTAAGTAAATAGTGCAGAACTGTTGTAGATCAGCTTTATTTTCTGTAGACTTTTTTTGGATGAATCTATCAACTGTGGCTTATTTACAGTCCTAGGTGTGAACTTTTGATGACCTTAAATAACCTTGAATGTGGCATTGAAGTGAGGACATTGCTTTACTCATAGTTATAAGCATTTTATAAATCTGGTTAACCCACCTCTTACTACCCAATAAATATCAGAGGTCTTCTGTAGAGCTCGGCATGTATGTTCACAGATTATGCAGGTCACATCTGATTTGGTGGTCCCACATACTAAAATCCCTTAATTCATGGTTAGTAAGTTCATGTTCTAAGTTCACGTTTCAGCGAGTGGAATCTGAGAACTGGTCAGCTGATATAAAGTCACAGAAGAGGGTTATGAGGTGAAAGCTAACTATAGATAGTGCAAAAGATCAACATGTACTCCAGGACACTGTATGCTAAAGTGGGAAGGGTCTGAATTGCCTATGACATGTATTGTGCAGTTTGATGTGCTGACAGTTATTGCATTTAGTCACATGCATTTGTGATTGATTATACACTTACACTAACACTAAATGTGTACAACAGCTGAAAAATGATGTCTTATGGATTTCCTACTGTGATGCATAGTGATATTTTAAATAGCAATAGCTACAATTAAATTAAAAAAAAAAAAGCTATTAAATAAATAAAATACATTTTATGAAAAAGATTGAAAGATACAGGCAGGGGACAAATTAATGTTAAAACCAAGGTCTCTGCTATGCTGTTAGTTGTATCTGGGATGAAAATGGGCATTTTAACAAGACAATCCTAAATATATAGTCAAAATAACTAACAGAAGGCCTTGCATGCATCTCCTCACTTGAATCCCATTGACAGTTTATAATGAACTTTGAAGTTCATAAGAAGGACCTTGAGGAACTGAAAGTGGTTTGCTATTGGCAATTAAAAAATGTAACCACAATGCTTCAAAAAGTGAGCTGTAGATATCTCGACTAACAGCAAAGTACTAATAATAATGTGGTGTATGAATACCCCTTTCCCCTCTATTAAATTTAATTTTAAACATATAGCACAGCATAGTACAATGTTGAAAGACAGTTAAATGTGAAGTGGTTATTCGCACTGGCATGATATATATATATATATAATGTGTCCAAATATTCATTTCCATTGGCTGTGGGCTATGGGTGAGTCAGATAACATTTACTGAACTGACACTATGAGCTTAGTTAAACTGTAGTGTTGACGATCAGATATACAATGAATGGACAGACCTGACCAAAGAGCATACACAACCACCAGGACATCCAGCAAATTAAACTGAGCTTTCTCTATCACCTAGTACTCAGTGTCTGTTAGAGTCATGCTTATACACACAAACTGAGCAGTTTGAATGCAACCATAACCTGTTCTACAAATAAGTATACCCTGTCTGGACGAAACAATTCTATCTATTTATTCCCACCTAGAGTTGCATACATTTTTGGCTGACATCTTGTTGATAGTGGGAGTGTCAAGCCACTCCATAAAGTCTTCTAAAGCAATCTACTCACATTTCAGTGGGGTTAAGTTCAGGACTTTGTGGTAACAAATTGGTGTGTGAAAGTGTTCCCTGAAACACTCTTTCACAACTTGAGCTTGATGACTCTTGGTATTGGCATTCTGGCAAATGCCTGTGCCATTATGGAAGAAAAGAATCCATTGATGTTATAACCTATTCATTCATTTTATTGGCACATAATTTTGCTGATCCTTGACCTGACCAATTAAAGCAACCCCAGATCATAATACTGCCTCCAGAGATTTCAAATCCAAACAACGACTTCTTTGGCCAGGATTAAGTATATATTATGCATAACTACTGCTTTCATAATGATCAATTAATGCAGGCACTAATTCTTATAGTATCATAAAAGTACACATCTTGTACATTGACAGACTCTGAGTTAAATGAATAAATGACCATTTGGAAGGTGGTTAATGAAATTCTTGTTAACTCAGTCCACAATAATTGTGGTATTAATAACCAAACCTTGGCCTATTTAAGTAAATATTTTGGGGTGATTTGCAGTTAAAAGTCTGACAAATTGCACTGAGAGATGTGCAATTGCACTGAGAGATCCAGATTAAATGTCATAAAATAGAATTGGTGATGATTTCACCTAATGTTCAGCCATTGACATGCACGGTAAAGTCAGAGACATAAAAAATAGACATATAAAAGAAAAAGTCATATAAAAGTCAATGTTGCAGCCTTACTTTTTTATGAAGGATTATATTAAATGTATATATATATATATATATATATATATATATATATACATATGT
>JAOVVF010000017.1:11038974-11051266 GCA_028565595.1 Duopalatinus emarginatus | reverse complement strand
GCACACAGAGGAATGTGACCTCCGCATTTAACCCATCCGTGCAGTGAAACACACACACCAGTGAACACTAGGAGGCAATGAATACACTTGCCTGGAGCGGGGGGCAGCCCCAAACTACGGCGCCCAGGGAGCAGTTGGGGGGAGTTAGGTGCCTTGCTCAAGGGCACCTCAGTGTCTTGCCCTGGGCGGGGATCGAACCCACAACCTTCAGGTCAAGAGACCGGTTCCCTAACCACTAGGCCACGGCTGCCCTACATGATTGTACACGATATTGTACATGATACAATATGTAGTGACAGAGAATACTTGAAAAAAATATTTGTAATTATTTCTACCACTAAATATCCATATCTAATTTGTAACCTAATTCTATAATATGTGCATACCGAAAGACGAAAAAAATAAACTAATAGTAATGACTAATTATTAAAAGGTGATAATAAGGTCATATTACTACATAACAATTTAATTGTACAGGGAATCATGTTTTTAGTGTATCTAGTTCTATGATTAAACCACCTAAACTATGATCTGTATAATAGGAGTTAGGCCCTCTGAGATACGCAGCCAGGATGAAGTTTCCAAAGGAGGAAGGGCCCACAGCTCCTGGGCAACGTATGTGTCACTCCATTACAGCAAACCCATGTCCAGTGTGGCTAAGATAACATTTCATTGTAATGTGCAAAGATTACATGATTTACACTAACCTAATTCTACATATTATATTGGTAGTATCCATCAGGAAACGATCCCGAGTTCCCGGTGTGATGATCACTCAGTTTGTTGAGGAAATCCCTCCAGGTAAAAGCCACCCAGACTTCTCACGCAAACCCATCGCCCTGACTATTCAAGAAGGTAAACTTATATCAAAGGTAATCATATTTTTTTTAGTTAAACCAAAATGAGAATAAATAAATGCAAGACAGTGCAGTTTAGTATGTATTATTGCACTACTTATTATTATAAACCTGTGCAATAATCTCGTTTACTATATTATATTGTTTAAATGTTTACTAAGCTGTGCACTGTATTTTTTTACTATCTGACAATCCATATTTCAATCTTGAATGCGTGTCATAGTAAACATAATATTTTACTATATATGGTAAAGATAATATAGCACTTGAATAAATTAGCAACATCAGCCATGTGTTATTTAATAATATATTATTTGATCCTGTGAAAGCAGTCTGGCACTACATGACTGACATTGTTAATCCTTCTTCTGAAAGGGAAGTTTGCTGTTTTTAAATCAGTCGTCACAGGAAATCCAACACCAACTGTAAGATGGACTCGAAATAATGGTGAAATTTCTGACCCAGAAAAATATAACATTGTGTATGAGCCAGTCACTGGAGAACATCAATTACAGGTAGCGTATTTGTGTAGTTAACATGCTAGGCATTGCTTTTATGGTTTTCAGGGCACCCAATTTGTTTTCATGAATGAATATTGTACTTGCTAGATGCCTAATGTAGCTGTAGACCTGGCCGACACCTATAAGTGTTTGGCGGAAAATGAGTTTGGCCGTGCTATTGTTACTGCTACGCTAAATATAATTGAGGGTAAGTAAAGTTCAATTATTTAAATCACCTGTGTTAAATTTAAGCTGTGCAACATCAGCAGAAATCCACTGACCAACAAATGGCAAAATCTCTCTTACAGTTGGATTCAAGAAGAGTAAAGAACTTCATGAATCACGAACAGGTCTGTCTGCTTACCATCATGCATTTTTAAAAGAAAAAAAAAAAAAGGTGTCAAATACATCATACCTCACGTTTTTTTTTTTTTTTTTCTAGCACAACGTGAACAACCAGCAGATTTCAAAAAGGCCTTAAGAACGCGGTATGATTTTTGCAGTATGATGTGGACACACTTTTTTGTCATGCAGAGACTCTGTATCCTGTATAACATTATTGTGTTATTGTGTTAATAACACAGACTTGATTCACTGCTTACATTTGTTGTGCACACAGTACTAATCGTCCCAAAGAGGAACGAAAAGATGGAGAGGTTGATGAAAGGTTCTGGGAGCTACTGTTGAGTGCTGATAAGAAAGACTATGAGCGCATTTGTGCAGAATATGGAGTGACTGATTTCCGGTGGATGTTGAAGAAATTAAATGAAAAGAAAAGAGAAATAGAAGAACAGCAGGCACAGGTAAAATGTCAGGCATCTCATTGAAAAGTGTTCCATTTACATTTACCTGGACAATGAAGCACACATTTTAATGCAAGATCTCTGCATGAATCTTCTCTGAAATATTTTACATTTTTAAAACAATGAATTTGCATTTCCTCCAACAGTACATTGAATACCTGAGCAACTTGAAACATATCGAGATTAAAACTCCCGGGTGTGCACAATTTGAATTTGAAATGGACCTCAGGGACCACAATGCCAAAATCTTCCTTTATAAAGTAATACAAAGATTTTATATAAATTAAAGTACATAAACTAAGACCAAATGTAGGTATAAGATATTTCAACATTGTTTGTGCTACAGGATGGGGAACTGGTTGAATTTAGTCCTGAAACAAGTGAGAAGCACAGTCTGCGTCAAATTGGTCGACGGTTTATCTTCACCGTCAGTGGTCTGTCTCCAGATGATGCTGGACTATACCAAGTAGACGTTGAAGGAGTTAATGTCTTTTCTACAGATTTAAAAAGTAAGGTTAAAATGTAAAAAAAAAAGGAATGTTTGAATTGTACTTTTTCTAGGTTTAACCTGTTCTACGTATTTACAGTTCCGAATGTGGACTTCTTGGTAAAGATTACAGAGGCAACAGCAATCGAAAGAGAGGATGCAGTCTTTGAGTGTGTCCTGTCTGCACCAATCCCAAAGATCACATGGATAGGAAAGAGTGTTACACTGGTTCAAGGCCAGAAATATGACATCACCGTGTCTGAGGATATGTTGATCCACAGATTGGTGATCAAAGACTGTATGCTGGTAGATAAAGGCATATATGCTGCTGTGGTTGGAATGAAATCATGCAATGCCTGGCTGTTAGTGGAAGGTAAGTGCATAATCAACCATTTGCAAGTTAGTTATCAACAGCTAAAAGTATTTTGTATATAAATATATAACTACAGTGGCTTGTGTAGGTATTGAGTGTCCTGCATAGTATGCATTACAGCTTGAAAATTATGTTACACTCATGGATTGACAGATAATAACTCACGATATTAAATAGGAGGAGGGAAATGACTTTGTTTACACATTTATGTCAAATTTGTTTCACATCTCATTATGACGTGAATATTCACCTCAGTTTCTGTGAAACCCGTAAATTGGTTATTCCAGTTAAGTACATTTCAATGCCAAATTGTAACAAAAAATGTGCAAAAACTCAAAACTTCTTCTAATAAAACAAGCCACTGTGTATATTTAGTTAAGCTAAAAATATACACATCTTTATCAATACCCTTTCTGGGATAATAATAGAAAAGTGTGCAAGTATAATTTGATCTATATATTTGCATTGGAATTTCTATACTTTTTACTCACTTTATAAACATCTGACTGAATAAATGAGTATTAATTCATTCATTTTATTTCTCTGATGATGCCATAGAGTGTGTTTAATCCCTGCCTAGCATATTGATATGTCTGTATCTGTCTGTCTTTTGGAACAGCTGACAATGACTCAGACAAGCGTGAAAAAAAAGTGGCACGCAAAACAACCCAGGCTGGAGGTAGTGGAGCTGACTTGGCAATGATTGCAACCGAGCAGCAAGCCAAGTTACAGAAGCAGCGAGAGGAGAGAACAGCAATGCTCAAACAACATCAGACTGACCAGACTGCACAGGCCCCAGACAGTGAGGCTGAGCCTTCTGCTGAGTTCGCAGTCAATCCACTTCTTAACCCTGCAGCACAGCCTGCAGCTGAGCTAATACCAGAGACACCCCAGAATCTCAAAGACAAACCTAAAACCAAGCCTAATGCTAAGCTCAAATCTACCTCTGAAGGTATGATGAAAGAAGAGGCAAAGGATAAAAATGTAAAGGTTGTGGAAGTACCTCAAAAAGCACAGAATAAGCATGATGATGGATCTGGACAGGCAGAGCCAGAAGATCAGATCAGTGAAGAGCAAGAAGGGGAGAAGAGTAAAAGAATCAGGAACGGGCCATTGATCCCTGATACTGTAATTGGTATGTCATGTACAAGCCATCAGCATGTATAAAGCTATAAAGTAAATATTCTAGCAACATTCAATACTACTTTGGCTGATTGTAATTCATTAATACACTATCACAGCTAGATTTTTTCAAAAACCAGCATTGTAAATATCATGTACAGTGTAAGATGCACTGGTCCAATGTGCTAAACTACAGTATACGTTCTTATTGTAACTTACATTAAAAAATGCGATAGACCTTTCAGACAAACAATCTTTTATCCAGAGCAAGGGGTTTATTTCACAAGCGGGTTGCAGAATGTTCAAACCATTGTGGGCCATTCAGCCGAGATGGTGTGCAAGATAAGCAATGCAAACTATGATGGAGTGTGGTATAAGGATGGAAAAGAGGTAGGTATTCCCACATGCTCAGCTCATAGGTTATGAACAAAAGATGCAGTAACTTGAATAAAAAAGTCACTCTAGTGTCTGCACAGATAAACTCTACAGATAACCTGATGACTATCAAAGATGGAGCATTGCACAAACTAGTGATTAAGAATTGTACAGAGGATGACAATGGGAAGTATCGCTTTGAAGCCGATGGGCGTAAAACAGAAGCTGTGCTCACTGTGGAAGGTATTTTAATTTATTCATTTATTCAAAGTATTTTTCAAGTAATTGTGGACCATATTCTGCTTGTTTTTGACCACGATTCATAATACAAATACCTACTGGATCAGATGAATGTATATTTTATATGTATTACAGACCCACCACGAATGAATGAAGATGATCTGACTAAGTTCTCACAGCCTGTGATAATCAAGGCTGGCCAAAATGCCACCTTCAAACTGAGCTTTGTAGGTCGAGAGCCAATAAAAGTGCAGTGGTACAATGAAGGTGAGGAACTTCTAGATGACATTAAAGTCAAGATTGAGAAGTCTTTCAGCCACAGCCGCCTACTCCTCAGCAAGTGCCAGCGCAAAGACTCAGGAGAGATCAAACTCAAGCTCAAGAATGAATTCGGGACTACTGAGGCTTATTCCAAGCTCATAGTCTTAGGTACAGTAATGTTTAGAGCCTGTTTTGTTGTGTAGGTATTCTTCACAAAGCCATATTATTGTTTCTCTCCTCAAATATAGATAAACCTACCAATCCACTGGGCCCTGTAGAAGTAATTGAGGCCTCATCATCATGTGTGGAGTTCAAGTGGAGGCCTCCAAAAGATGATGGCGGTTCTCCTGTGATTCACTACAATCTCGAACGGCAACAGATAGGGAGGAACACCTGGAAAAAGATTGGAAATACTGCTCCTGAGGCCCTCTATAAAGACACTGATGTAGACCATGGCAGAAAGTACTGCTACCGTATAAGGGCCATAACTGCAGAAGGTACCAGCGATGTGTTTGAGACTGATGACATACAGGCTGGCACTAAAGGTAAAATTGCTGCATGACTGCATTTTGTGTACATTTCCCTTCCTGCTCTAAAACAGTTTAAGGCTTAAGAGGCTGGCTTAGTTAAACCAAGTGTATCAAAACAGGAAAACACAGCACTGTTGCCCAATATTACGAAGGATTATAAGGCATTTTAACAAGTGGAAACATTTTTTTTGCAATTCATTCAAATTAAAGCCTCAATACAGTATGACTGCTGCAACCCTTTCTATTTGGTGAAGTGAGGTAATGCAAAAATGAATAAATATATAAATAAATTAATTGTTTTTGTGCAGGAGTTTACTCCTGTATTTAAAGAAAAAAAAATTATATTTAATAGTCTATAAATAAAGAATGTTTTGTCTTTATTTATACACTATTATATATTACAGTGTACAGTTTCTTTTTCTGTATGATCTATGCAGAGGCATTAATTGAGAGATAAATTCATGGTCATAAAACAGGATTTTTATTCTAAACAAAAGAAGAAAAAATGCAGTTTGCAATATACATGACATGTCCCAAGCACAACCTTTTATTTTCAATAAAGCAAAGCATCAGTTTTTGTAGAATATTACATTACAGTGTGAAGTATTTTTACTTCAACAGTCATTTTGATGGAGATGAGCTGCAGGCAGCAACATTTGTAAACATCCCCCCAAAGTGTCATTGCATTGCTTGGAATATTCATTACATTTATGGAAACTTTGTTATATGATCTCTTTGAATCTTCCTAGTGCCATTCCACAATAATTCCTCAATATTAGCCTTAATGTATCTTGTTATTTGTGTGTCTGGTGCTGTTTATTCTGTGTTTTTGCTTGTCCTCTTTTCATACAAGCAGACAGTCAGACTTTATTCAGTTTAGAGACAGGGCTACATTAATTAGAGAAAAGAAACTATCCCAGTTTGCCATCTGTTGTGATGGGAGTCTGCAGGGCTTGAAAAGGTTTCTTTTTCAGTGCTCACTATGGATTAAGCATATGGTGAAAATGTCCATTCCTGAACACTGGCTTGTTGTTCACTGGGGATGATGTTGAATGAGTGGTGCCTATAACTCAAGAAAGGAGCATTAAGACTCAGCCTGTAGAAGGCTTTATGGCCCTCTTACTCTTCAGTTTGATTCATTAACAAGATGATTGAAAGTAGCTGACTGTCAAGGCGGCTGACTAGGTTAGACACTCCTCCCTGTGTTGCAGTGGTGTTACATCATTGATCCCAGGCTTGCAAAACAGCAAAGTCAGTATAAGACAAGTCTGTTCACTCGCCACCATTTTTGGCAACGCCTTCGGGCAGTTATTTTCAGCTATACAACACCAAACTGCTAACTCTTTGAATCTGGAAATGTCTATTTCTCTGAAACTATAATAGTAATGACAGAAAAAAACACGTTTGAAATCTCTAGTAAAATCTGATGAAAGTTGTGTACCTTACCTTTGCTCTTGGATTAATATAACACCGAAAAATAAGTTTTTTTTATGGCTACTACGCATGCGCATAACAGGAGCCAAGACTTTACAACACCTTTCTGCTTTACAGATGTGAGATGTTTGATGCAATATCAACGTTTAATATATTACTACTAATAATAATAATAATAATAATAATAATAATAATAATAATGGGCGGGGCTTATGTGAAGCCGTCACCATCTTGGTGTTACAGATTTCACCATTCATTTTTCATAGAGCAATATAACTCTATAGTATAATATCTCTGAAGACAGTGACATGGCAGGTGATTTGATCTTTCTTAGTGTGGTCCACCCTAGTGCTTACCATGCACCATACAATCCTGACCATGCCACTGACCCAGATTCCGTTTATCTTATCCCAGTCTCATAGCCTACAGTGAAGCATGCTTCACTTCCTATGTTTACCACTGCTCCCTGCTCCCTGCTCAGTCACGCTCATAACTCAAATTCTCCTCCTGTTGCAGCTGCTGTCCTTGGCCTTGCCCTTGTTTCAATTTCAAACCCTGTTTTTGACTATTAGTAACCCCCAGACCCTGCTCCTGGCTGATTCTATAATGCTGGGCTTTATAAACCTGACCCTAACACTGTACTCACTGTTGTTTCAGCTGTGCTACTAATTCAGACATTTTAATCAAGTATCTGCTCCAATTTCTATCCTGATTCTAGCTTTGATCCTGCTCCAGTCATAGGCCCAGAATCTATTTGGTCTTAAGCACATTTCTGGACCCCAGCCCAGTCTTTAATCCAGTCCAAGTGAAATTTCTCCTGCTTCCATGGATGTAGTTCTTTAAACAATCAATAATATAGAAAGACCCAGTGTCCTGGGGGTTACTGCACTGTGGAATTTGTGCATTAGTGAGGAAGCTTTTGATTTCTGTTTGGGATTCTCCTCTCTTCAGCTTTTCCCTGACCAATTCCCCTAATGTGATGTTTGAAACTTTGGCACGTACAATTCTGTGTGCCTGTGTTTTTGTGTTATTTGCTAGTGTCAAATATAAAATTAACTAACATTAAAATATCCATGTTAGTGGTTCATTGTTTTATAGGACATGTTCTGTTTTTTCCGAATAATGTCTGCTGGTGATCTGGTGATGATCTACCTTGATAAACATCCGGTATAGTACAAAAGCCTTATCTTTGTGCATTGTGATATATGGGATGCACTCTTTAAAGCATTTACACCTACCATCTTACAGCGTATCCTGGTCCACCCTCTGCACCAAAAATTGTAAGTGCCTTCAAAGACTGCATTAACTTGTCATGGTCCCCACCGAACAAAACTGGAGGAACCAACATTGTGGGCTACAACCTGGAGAAACGCAAAAAGGGCAGCAATCTGTGGAACCAAGTGAACCCTCTAGAAGAGCCAATCAAAGGTAATTTCAAGTATATAAGCAAAATACAATGCCAATATGACTTATATAATTGATTTTGCGCCCTACTATTTTAATCACTATAATAGCATCGTATTAAAAATGTTCAACTGAACCATCAAAATGTGTTTTTTGCCTCCAGCCAAACAGTATGGAGTGAAGGATGTTATTGAAGGAACTGAGTATGAATTCCGTGTCATAGCTATCAACTTCTCTGGTGCTGGAGAACCAAGCCCTCCATCTGACTATATAATAGCCAGAGATCCAAAGAGTGAGTCACAAAATGGACTTTACATTGGCATCTAAACTTGCTTCTTTGGCTAAATGCTAAACCAAAATAATCAAAACAATCATTTGTTTTTGCAGAGCCCCCTGGTAAAGTAATTGATCTGAAGGTGTCAGATTCCACATATTCTACCTTGTCCTTGAGTTGGACTAAACCAAAAGAGCAAGAGGGGGTGGAGGATGAAGCTAAAGCATATTTTGTAGAATTAAGACCAGCTGAGAACACAGAATGGACTCGCTGCAACTCCCATGCAGTTATCACTCCTTCCTACACAATTTTTGGTCTTAAGTCCATGGCCATGTACTGGGTAAGAGTGGTTGCAACAAATGAAGGTGGAGATGGTGAACCACAGGACCTGGACAACTATGTCATTGCTATGCCTCCACCAGGTAAAATGGATCCACCAACTATTTTAATCATTTCATGCTTTCTTTATAGTAATTACCAATACTATTTGTTATTATTTTAAAAGATATAGCTATGAATAAAAATGTTCAATATACGGAATTTATTCTTTTAATATTATTTTCTAAATTTACAGTCAAACCAAATTTCACTGATCGAAAAATGAAGAGTTTTATTGTAGTGAGAGCTGGACATTCTGCTTGGGTCAACATAAATTTTGAGGTACAACAAAATATATGAAAGGCGTAGTAATAATAATAATAATAATAATAATAATAATTATTATTATTATTATTATTATTATTATTATTATTATTATTATTATTATTATTATGTTACATATTATAAGGTAAAACTGATGGCCAATAAATCTAATTTCCAGGCTTCTCCAATGCCCACAATAACCTGGCTGAAAGATGGAATGCCTCTATGTAAACATGTGACTGTTAGCAACACAGAAGGAACATCTCAGATCTTGATTTCATCTGCGGACCGCACTGATACAGGAGTGTACACCATTATAGTCAAGAACATGGTGGGCCAAGAGACCTTCAGTACTGAGATTAGGGTCACAGGTAAGATTGCAGATAAAATAACACTTGTTAAGAGCAGACTGAAAAATTTCATGGCCCATGGGATTTCATACGTCCAGCAAAATAAAACATACAACTCAAGGGATTCTGAGTCAAAGAGAGCAATTTGCTCTTTGGGTGAGACGAATAGTGTTAGTCAATTAAGCCAGTCATGTGTGAGCTCATCTTTTTCTCCCACTCACTAGATCTTTCCTAACAGATGACAGCTACCAATTGGGCAGGGTAAAGGCTGGCATGTGTCACCGAGACAGCAATGGTAGACTTCACCCTCCCTGGGAGATAGCTGTTGTGTAATAAGGGAGAGCTATCTAGTGGGTGGCAAATTACAGAATTGAGAGAAAATAGAAAAAAGTAGGAAAAGAGTTTGTGTAGTAGGATTCAAGAGCCATGTCTTGTGGTATGAGATGTCACTCATCAGTGGGACAGTTCTGCAAGTGGCAGCTTATCTATAGAAGCAGATGGGGCAGATTCCAGCCATGTATAGAAGCTGTTCAAAATAGGTTAATCTTCATAAATTTCTCATTTACATCTCAATATATTCTGACTCCTGTATTAATACTAATTACCACTTCTGTGTGACCAACAAATTAAACAAAAAGTTTCGATTTGAGAGATACATGCTAATTTGCTCAACATTTTTTCTCTCCACATAGTAGCATTGCACCCTGTGGTTAAAAACTGGAACTGCATAAAGCACTTGTTACTGGAAGCTTTTCTGGGGCAGGAATCATGCTGTGTCCTGAGTGGTAGTGGAGCAGCTTAATGATTGGGTTGCCAAGGTTGCAGTTTTACTCCAAATTGTGCTGATCCACACAATGGTCCGCATTAACCAAATTGAAAATGTAGATATAATGAAAATATAAGTGCACACAGTTACAAAGAACCATTTCTATTGTAAATGACAGTATATTGCAAACATGAGATTCGAGAGGGTGAAGTCCACACATCAGAAATGTGTGTCATACTGTAACCTTGTTTTATATACAAAGGATAAGAAAAAGGGGGAAAAACATGCCTCAATTTTTTTTTAACTTCCCAGATAATTTTGCTAGTTTTAGATGATTGTGTGTGTTTTGATATATTGTTGGGTGGTGAATTATGAAACCTGGCAACCCTGCTTATGGATCTTGGCCCTTTGGTGTGCAACTTGATAGGAAACACCTGGTGTATTAAAATTAATTTAACAAAGTTCAGTGTAAACTCACTCAAAACAAAATGCCAGACTGTATGCTGGATGACTATATGTTACTGACTCTCATCAGTCTATTGCCAGGCTACTATTGATTATACCGTATACTGTATGATGCGATGCACACATCAAGTGTTATAGCCTCTCAGCTTCATGTTGTTTGGGGATATGTTGTTATTTATGTTGTCCTGTTTCAGTAAAATCTATGGTCACAAGCTCCTGCTGAATTGTACCTTTAATAAGCCGCTAAATATCTTCCAAGAATCTACATTCAGAAGAACTTAAAGAAATATGTATTTTCAGGGTGCTAATGCATTTTTAAGCTTTTCTAAAATATTCATGTGCATATGCATACATTGGCAAGCATTTCAGGAGAGGCACAGGCACATGTTTTGAAAGTGAAGTCTGACAGAATTGTATTGAATGGAATCAGAATGACTTAGAACGACTGTTTAGAGAATTGTAAAAGAGAGCCTGTGTGTCTGTCACACAGATGACCCAAAATCTCCTGGGCCAGTGGAGCTGGAGGAAAATGTCCCTGGCACGTTAACTGTCTCTTGGAGCCCCTCTCCTGATGAGAAACGAGATGACCGTCTGTACTACATGGTGGCCAAACGTGACTCAGTCAAGCAGACCTGGAACACGGTGGCTGACCAAGTGTTCAACAACAGCTTCACAGTTGTCAACATCTTGCCAGGAAGAGAATATAACTTCCGTGTGTATGCCAAAAATGACATTGGGCTCTCTGAACCATCTGAGTCCCTAACATGGGGACGTGTGAGTAAGAAAGGTAATGTATTTACAGTTATTACTAATGATAAATCTCCAATAAGAAGACAAATTTAGGATGATGTCATAAAAAGCATACATAGCTGAACATACATGTCCATGTTCACTGCAGAAAAGTTCACCGTCAGTATGCCTGAACCCAAGACCATCAACCTTGACTCACCACCCACTTTCACGGTCCCAATGAAAACACGTACCAGTCCCGAGAAGTATGAATGTTACATGAGTTGTGCCGTGAGAGGCAATCCCACTCCTTATGTAACCTGGTACCGCAACAACATCAGTCTGAACACAAACCCCAACTACTATATCACCAACACGTGTGGGGTTTGTACCTTATTAATACTAAGAGTGGGGGCTAAAGACAATGGAGAGTACAAAGCTATTGCAGAAAATGCTTTAGGCCGTGCTGAGTGCTCAACTCAACTCAAAATCATAGGTATGTGATGTGTATAATATTAGTAGTGGAAAAAAAATCTTGGTTCATAAACTACAGTCATGTCTATTACTATTTACCTCAATATTAAGTGTATACAGTATTTGTGTATATTTATCGTACACAGATTGTCTCGCTGCCTCACCCCCGGCCAAACAACTCACTGAAGAAAAACATCAGTAGTGTG
>JAOVVF010000017.1:11017634-11038874 GCA_028565595.1 Duopalatinus emarginatus | reverse complement strand
CTTTATATATATATATACACACACACATAATTCACTGCCTAAGTTTTATTTGAGAACAGTGGAAATATTGCAGAGATGTGAGAAGGCGAGCCCAAACTTGGTAGTGTAGGAGTTTTCCATCCACTCAACATTTAAGAAGAACTGACGCATAGACTAAACTCAGTAAAAAAGTCACTACAGGTCTTTACTGTTAGTATTATGAGGTCTATAACCTCATCTCTGTGTCATGTATTCACATGCTGTATCTTGTTTCTGTCTGTTGTGCTTCCATTTGCATGGGATAAGATGTCCCATTTACAGCATGGTAACGTCATGTAATATGATCAATTGTGGTGACATTTCTAAGACAACTGAAGGATATCTGAAACAGCAATTTTAGGTGTGGGGATTATTCCACATATCCCCAGGGAGTGCCTAATATAAAACACTTATACAAACAATAAATGAAATCTGCACAGATATGCTGTATATTAAAATTATAGTAAATTTTATGTTGTAAAGTAGTAGAGCTGTTTCTGGCTTTTCTCCTGTAACAGTGTTGTATTTCACATTAACAGGTGTTGCTGTGACAGCTTTCTCTTGAAACCTCAGCATCCTTGCTGCACTATTTGTGAAAACCCCCTTCGAGCACGCACAGCAGGACAATAAATATGAGTATCACAGGAAATACCAGGCAGTGGAGTAAAGTATCATGTTTGATGTTAATTTGACATCTGACCACTGCAGACAACTGCAGTAAATAATAAAACTGCTCACACTCCAAACTATTCTAGACTTATTAGGAAAGCGCAAAGTTCTAAATTGTTTAATACAGTGTCTCTAAAAGCTAAATGGTCATGTTAAATGTTATACAGACCCCACAAGTAAAATAAATAGAGACAATTCTGAAATTGTCTGCACAATGCAGAACAGGAGCATTTTCCCAGCACTAACTAAATTAGGTTGTACAGTTTATAAAAACAGTTTTTAAAACCTATTCCTTAGAGAAAACACCTTATAAGCTGTATAAAATAGAGGTCTGCAATAAAAAGGATGATATTGTATATTCTGTATATATGTGCAGTATATGTACACCTCACTGTTACATCTATTTTTAGGGCTATATATACTGTTGCCACAAAATTGGAAGCACACAATTGTCTAGAATGTCTTTGTATGGCTTAAATTTAGCATTGTCCTTAGCTTGATATAAAAGACCAAGAGAAGATCCAACATGGCAGTATTCTTGTGCACATGTCATGTCCATAAAAACATATTTTGCCAAGACTGAAGTGGAAAAACTCATGTGACCTGCACATTGCCCACTGAACACTTTTGGGATGAACTGGAACACAAACTGCATACCTGGCTTTCTTCCCTGTCATCACTGCCTGACCTCACTAATGCTCTTGTATCAGCTAAATCATGTAGCAGCAGAACAATAAACACATTTATCCAGATGCAGGTCAAGGTTGTTTTGAATATTTCAGAAATTTCTAAGCTTCTGGGATGTTCACACGCTGCCACTGAAACATGACTGACTTAATTAACTGCACGAATAAGCAAGTGCATGGGTGTCCCTATTAAACTGGCCTACATCTGTAGGTTTAAAATCATGTTTAAATTTCAGATTTAGTCTGCAGATATTGATATGTGATGTGTTATTTGCAAAGTTATGGCCTTTGGGAAGATTATATAAGATCATATGGCCTTATATTTTGGACTGTCCAATAAAAACACACACTCTTAGTCACTTAACTGATATGGCAGTAATGTAGTGTTATAGGATGCTTGCTGATACTTGAGATGTGTATGGTTGGACTGGTACTAAGACTACACATATTTACTCATTTACAGCTTGGTAAAACACTACTTTATGACAAAACCTAAACTTAAACAAAGGCTGATGCAAAATGTTTTATTGGGACAACAAAACTGGAATATAGTCTCAATCTTCTTCTTTGTCATATAAAGACATACTTAAGCTATATGAAGTAATGCACATGTCTACACACAAAATATATCCAGGTCTGATAAGAGCTATTTAAAGACCTCACTGTATATATAAACCCAGGTGGTAGTCTTCCATAAATCCGCATAAACCCATGGTTACATGCAGTGAGTATCATCCTGTTCTCCTTATATAATGGATCATGATTCTTTTCTTTAAGATTACTAGAGAGTGCTGATAGCATATTTGACTGCAGATGAGATATGGTCAACATATTGCTCCAGTTCTCTTTATAGGGGTCATGTGCACCACTTAGAGGGTATCTCAGTATATGCTGGTTGTCAGCAACAAATCGCTTTTGGTGCATATGTTTTCTGTAACTCTGTCCTTTAACCCTATGTACAAATGTGTTTTCTTAGCACCTGTAAACAGGTGAAAACACTCTTACCTAGATATTGCTGCTGGTCTACTAACTGACAGACTCTGGCTCCTTATAAACTAATTTACAGACAATGTAATGGCTGTATGGGTGCTATGATCTTTCATTTTCAGTGAGCTGCCACAAAGCCTATTTCTGCTCTGCATGTGTTGTGTTGCATAATGCTTTTTTTTCTTGGGTAAAAACTCCTATTTTAGGCCAGACTGCTCTCTTGATCTATTCTGTAGTGTTAGAGGTGCATCCCCTGGGACCCAATTTATAATATATAAATTTAAATTTATATAACGCCTTTCACAACCCCAAGGACACTTTTAAAATAGGAGTTGGGAGAGGAGAAAAAAAAACTTGTAGCCAGTGAAGTTGTTTTAGTGATGTATAAGAATTTTTAACAATTATGTATATCAGTAAAAAATGACACTTAAAATATGATGGATGCTCGAAAAGTTTGTGTGGATTGAGTGGGTGAATGAACAGTGCTACTTGCTCCAGTTTGGTGATGCCAGCTGTAAAATGTGTTAGATAAAAAATAATGGTCTGGGATTTTTTTCCATGATTTGGATTGGGCCACCTAAAATAGTCATAACAATCTCCTAACTGTCATCCTGTTTATTTTCCATACACTGAGCTTGTCAGGGACTATAGTTTGTCTAGTTCTTTGGAAAAAAAAGTCCACCATGGATATTTGTAGGTAGGTACAATACATGTAAAAACAATAGGGGTGGGTGCATACTCAATTTTTTTTTCTTTCTTTTTTTTTGGTATACATTAGAAACTGGCAACTCAGTGTAATAATTGTAAGTTGATATTTATTCGTTCTTTATACAGCTAATGCATGTATGCAAGCCCCAGATAGCCCCTTTACATTTTATAATAAATCACTTCAACTCCACACCTAAGAGATAAACTCCAAGAGACTCTGTGTGTGTAAACATGTAATGTGAAACTTCATCTGAGAGCCATATTTCACTTAGCGCCCCATGGACACTTCTGGGTGTGTCATGAAATACCAGCCTACTGATACCCTGGTAGTAAAACTTATGCAGTCTGTCAAATGTGGCACTGATATTTGGATCTATGAATCTTGCAGGTATGGCTGTGCATGTAGTACAATATAACTGTTTAAAAAGTTCTTCAGTTGAGATCTTATAGATAAAACTAATGAGACTGGTATGTTTTCAAAGCTCAGCATTAAAGTGCATGGCTTCAAGAGGCTTGAAATGTTTGACACAATACTATTACTATGGTAAATATAAATGTAACCCATCTTTTTATACAGTTGCCTTATATGTATATGTAGCGAGATTAAAGAGAACACTATACTTGAGTTGAAAGAAAGCTCTATACAGCTACCAAAGATTCCCCCAGATCTACATACCACCAATCAATCTGAAAAACAAAAACATTAAAAAGAGTACTTCTGCTGAGTAATCACTAAATAATAATAATAATAATAATAATAATAATAATAATAATAATACCTTTAATATTAAGTTGGGTGAAGCACTCTGCTTTTCCAAATGAGTTGACTGCAACCAATTTATATTCACCAGCATCCTTTAGCTCCACTCTGGAGATGTATATGGAGCACACACCATGAACATTGGTTATGTAGTAATGTTTGTCAGAGTTGATGCAGATGCCATTCAGGTACCAAGAAACATGAGGCGTGGGGCAACCTCGAACAGCACAGGTCATGTAGCATTGGTAGCCCTTTGGTGGACTGTGGACTTTCAGAGGAACCAAAATGGAAGGGGGTCTCTCAAAAGTGACCATGGCGGGCAGAGTTCTGAATAGTAAAGCTAGACAGACAATACAGATTAAATATATATATAACTGCAAAGTAAATGAAAGTTATTAATACTGTTATTGGTATAGATTCTGCCCCATGGCTTCATAGATAATCTTATTTATCAAACTGAGTGCCGATTTATTTATGTATTATTTGTACACAAAATATTGTATTAAGGTAAAATCCCCTCATAAGTGTTTTAATTAATGCATATGAAGACTAAATAGTGTTAACCCTGATTTATCAACTTTTTCTACATAAAGATTCCTTATTATATTTACAGCATGTAGCAGATGCCCTAATCCAGAGTGAGTTTTAGACAAATACACACACACACACACACACACACACACACACACACACACACACTTGGTTCACCTACTACAATCCTCTGCATGTAAACAGAGCATGAAAACAAACAAACAACTAAAGTAGACTAAAGTAAAGTAAACTAAAATTCTGTTTTGAAAGTTTTGTCTGAAGTACATACGTATTCTGTGTCATGTACCTGGTGTAGATGAACACCTGTGTGCAGGTCAGTTTAACATAACAATTATTCTTGGGATGCTGAACTTCACAGGTATACCGCTAAATCTTTTTTATTGACCTGGGTCAAGATAACTTCTACTTCTGTCTTTTTGCCTTTTCTTTCACTTCACTGCTTAATACGCCATTTCATGTTTCCAGCCCTGTGTTGCACTTTACTAGTTTTGTGGGTCACCATATGAAAGTGATTTACTCTTCTGACCACTGTGCAGTGGAAGTGACCTCTGCATTGAACCCATTTGTACAGTGAAAAACACACATACACACCAATAAACAGGGGACAGTGAGCATTTGGAGGTTAGGTGCCTTGCTTAAGGGCACTTCAGTCAAGTCTTGTCAGTTGCAGGGCTTAAACCTGGGACCTTTTGGTACCAAGGCTGATTCCTTAACCACAAGCCCAGTGATATCTTATATGCAGATGAGATGAGTTGGGAACATGCATCATATTAATGGGAGTATAAAGTAGGAAACCTTTCAAAATCAGTTCAGTTTGGCTTATGCAAATGTTTACACACTTTACTGAAAGATTGACATATGTGGCCTGTGGTTAGCAGCATTACAAGTCTAGTCTATGGATTATTCATTAAAAAAGTTTTCACATTAGGCCATTAGTAGTTGTAATTGATCTAAGACACATAAATGATTTGGTCTTTCTTACGATATTAAATAAAATAAAAGGTGCTTTAAAAATAATGAGAAGATATATTTTGTTCAAAATAATATAAATATAATATAATAATATAATGATAGTAATTATAATAAATAGTTCTCATGTGCACACAGATCCTCTGAATAAACCTTCTTACGTTTTACGCTGTGAAAACCCCATGTTGGTGATTCGGAGGGCTCGGACAGTCCCACATCATTTTTTGCATAGATCCTGAAATGATACTCATGTCCAGACTGGACATTGGCAGTGTAGGTTGTACAGAAGAGACGATTAGCTATGGTGTGCCATATGCAAGTGCTGGTGTCATGTTCTGCTAAAATGTAGTGTAGCCGATCATCCAGTTCCTGGTCTGGTGATGGAATCCATGTGATAATCACTTGACCATGGACTTGCTGCTCCAGTGTCACTGGACCTGGTTTTTTGGGTTCATCTAGAGACAAAACAGTGCTGTGATATTAGGAGGATTGGCAGGAAACCATATGACCTTCAAATATAATGAACAGCATATTGTATGGAGTCAGAATAAATTAACTGTATACTCTTTACTGACCTGAACATACTATTATTATACCACAGTTAGTTCAGACCCTGCAATCTGATTGGTCGAGAGATGATTGTCGTTATTACGCGATAATGGCACTGGGAACAAAGCTCGCGTACACATGTAACCCTAGCAACGATGCCAGCGTATACGCAAGCATAAACAAACCAGCAACATTTGCCAAAATGAATTGTGGAGAGTTTATAAATCCTATTTTATAAATGAATGTATTTGTTTTTATTATCTGTATAATAATTATTGGGTAGTTAATGATGCTCGTCAACTGCTGATGTTTCAGCAGTGGGCCATTTAGATACATAATGCTAGATGTTTTAGCCGCGGACCGTCTGATAGAATAAAACTATTTTACCCCACAGAATGTTAATAAACAAACAGATCGTATTTTCCCCACTTTTTTGTCCTAAAATCTATCAATAAACACTGATAACAGAACTGTGGTATAATCACAATAATACACCTGAGGTATGTGCTATATTGTGAGATATTGTAACTGGTGTACTGATCTACGACCGCTGCACACCAGTGCCAATGTCGCATGATATAGCACTTCCTCTCATGTATTATCGCTTAATTAAGACATGTTTGCTACATGCAATATTGAACAGCTAGTAAAATTAAACCATTGCAGCTTGGAGCAAAGTACAAACATGACTGGTATAAAAACTGTGAAGTGAGGTAGAAGCTAATATTACCTGTTACTCTGACTTGTATGTCAAAGCTAGTCTTCCCACTAGAGTTTCTAGCCATGATGGTGTACACACCAGAGTCTGAGCACTTTGAGCTGTGTATGGTGAGAGCTGACATGCCCTCAGTGTTGACAATTTTGAACCACGAAGACACAGGTTCATTATTCTTTGACCAGCTAATTTCTGGTAGTGGGGATGCCTTGGAAAGGTATTTTATAAAATGCAGTTATATGCAGAAATAAACTGAACAAGTGCAGAGGACATCTATAAAGTATTTACCTCATAATGTACTACAATTCTGACACTGTTTCCTGCTCTCACAACCATAAAATCATCAGGGTTCTTGAAACAAGGTTTCACTGAAAATAATCCATCAACAGAAAGACATTATAGCATATAAAAAATATTTATAAAACTTTACATAACATTAGCAATTGATTTGCCTTTATGTTATTATTGTATGTGCCCACCACTTACTGTTGGGATTTTTGGCACAGACCATCAAAGACGGATAACTGGGCTGCCCAGCTCCTGATGTGTTAATGGCTGTCACTCGAAACTCATACTCCGAGCCTTCAGACACATTCCTTACAGAATATTTCAATGCTGAAAAGGGTGGACATGTTCGATTATTTTTATTAATATTAAATTCAGCGTGTGAGTTTGAATGTTTGAGCATGTGTAAGTATCCGGAAATTCAGTGAATGAATAAAATGACTGAACTATCTGAAGGTCAAAGCTAAACCATCCATATACCTTCAATGGGCTCATTAATGGAGTTCAAAGCGACCCACTGGTTTGTGTCTTTTTTCCGTTTCTCCAGGAGGTAGCCCAGGATTTTGGTTCCACTATCCTTTTCTGGAGGAGCCCACTCCAGTTTAATGCAGTTCTTGAAAGCATTGACTATTTTAGGAGGAGCTGGAGCATCAGGGAATACTGCAACATAGAAGCAGGTAGGATTTTATTTATTTATTTATTTATTTATTTATGTACTCACTCACCCTTGTGTTTCTTTATGCATATCTGATTTATGTACAATGTATTATGGACATAAAAGTCTGTATGTTTTTATACACATGTATGTTGACCCTTCGTCTTGAGTCTCTTACCTAAAGTGCCAGCCATGATGTTGTCTGTCTCCAGTGGGTCACTGACACCCTCCGAGTTCTCTGCATAAACACGATACATATATCTCTTTCCGTGGCACACATTTCTGTCCCTAAAAGTAAGCTGATCAGATAAGGCTTCTCCTAATTTCTTCCAAATACTTTGGCCTGTTTGCTGCCTCTCAATTAAGTATTTTTTCACAGGTGAGCCACTATTATTACTTGGTGGGTTCCACTTGAGTTCAATCACACTGGATGTGCATTCTAGTACCTCAATTGGGCCTCGTGGTGGACTGGGTCTGCCTGTAAATGAACAATTATTGTCAGAATTTGTAAATATCTAATAGAATAAGAAAGGAATAAAATAATATTATATTTTTTTGGAATATTCACTTTACCGAGCACAATCAGACGGCTTAAAGCTTCAACCATTCCTGAAAGGTTTTGAAGCTGGATCTTAATTTCTCCAGCATCTGACTGCAGACAGTTTTTCATTTGAAGCCAGCTGTAGTTTGGTTTCTTTACCATGTTCACTTCACCACCATCCATCAGCTCCAAACCTTCCTTAAACCATCTGATCTCTAGAGAATCTTGCGGTGGGAACATCATCTTAAAGGTTGCGTTTTCGCCTGCTTTAACCACCACAGGTTTGGAGAACTTGTGCAATTCATCACGGTCAAATTCAGGAGCATCTTGAACATTTATAAAAAATCTTATCTTGTTACTATTTTCTAATGCAATATGGAATGATGTGAAACATTTTGTATCTGTAGGTCATAAAAGATAATATTAATGCAGCAGTTTTTTTAGTTAGAAAGAAGAACATAAATAGACTTGGATACCTCTAACTGTGGCTTGGCTGTTGCAGATATTTGCTGACAACCTTTGTTCATCTAAGTTGGTATCCTTGCAACTTTGTTTAATCAGTTTCAGAGTGCCAGAATCTTTACAAATGGGTACTTCAGGAGAAAGCTAACAGAGATATTTTAGAGGATTGACAATATAATTTGCATACAACATGTACAATTTTGAAACTAATGCAATTGTGGTAACATAAACATGCCTCTGGCATCTTTAAGCTGTAAATATTACTTGTACAGTATTGCCAATAATTCTGGAGTTGACTGTATAATCTTACCTTTTTAGCATCATTGGAATAAACACCATCAGTTCTATTATTTTTAATTCTAGTGACAAATTCCTGTGGCTTGCCATGAGGACCTTCCGACAGTTGGCTGGTTAGGCAAGCTTGATCATCTGACAGAAACACAGATGGAGGTGTTAGATATTTAGCAAATGGCCACAAACATAATTCTGCTTTTGATCTCCCGTTTGAATCTGTTAGGCATACCAAATCACAATATTATTGCACTAAAATAACCCGCACAAATGCTTCCTGTTTAATACATAAACATTTTCATGGATATGCTGAATTTTCCATATCGGTCCTCTGCTTTAACTCTGCATACTTACAGAAAAGATTATATACAACTGTTTCTGCTTACCTTCTTTTCTTAGACTTTTCTTAGACTGTGTGCAAAACTTAGAAAACAATGGTCAGTTAAGTATTACTGTTAAAAATAAGTTATACATTATCTTAAATATATCTGCTTAATAAGTAATGTTAGATAAATATGTTGCCTGTATAACACTGATCATTTTGACAGCTTTCTTTACTGTCAGCTGCAAACCATTACTATATGTTCCACTGAGATACAGCTTTACTTTTAAGAAATGAAGAGTGTTGATCATTTGAAGAAATGATTTATTTTCATGGCACACTAAAAGGACAGAAGTTTCAATTTAGTAAAGATTCTTATGTACATCACATAGATTGTTGCCACCTGACCAGCACACCTATATGTGGGTCTTTCACAAATTGTTGAAAAGCACACAACTTTATAAAATGTCTTTGTAGGAGAACCTTTTCTTTTCAGCTCCAATAATGTTTTCGTAATTGGTTACCATCCCTAGTCTACAGCATTCTTAGAGTGCCACCTTGTGGATAAAAACATACGATATACTACATTATACCTTTTGATGCTAAATGTCTGGCACTTTGGGCACTTTGCTTGCACTGTACTGCATCTAAATTACTCCTGCAACATATCATTTTAGATGAATGCTTAATTGCATAATTATATTTCATTTCAACCTTTATTTAATTCTCAGGTATACATTAGGCGAGCGTTACGTATTGTATGTTATGTATGGAACATTGTACATTATGTATTAGAAGACTGAGATTACAAATACAGATAAAATGTATAAATAAAATAATAAATCACAGTAAACTATTTCATCCTAAAGTAAATTAAACAATCAAAGTCACCAAATCTCCAGCTAAAATTAGGTTAATGCCTGAAACTGTTGAAACTATTAAAAATGGAGACAGGGAGGATTGTGATCATAGTTTTTGAATCTTTGGTAAGGAAGTAGAAAGTTGATTTTTAAAGTATTGAAGAAAATTCCAGGATGTTTAGGCATTACAACAAAATGTTGACTGTAATCCACAAATTATACCAGGGCCCAGAGGCATTAGACAGTCTTTTAAGAAGGTTTCATATATGCGGGCTGTATTTATTCAGTTTTAAAGGCTTTAAAAGGATTTTTAAAAAGCAGCAACTTCCTTCATTAACAAGTGCCAGATTAGACATTGCTATTTTCATGGATATTCTCATAGATATTCTTATGTCCACGATATTGCTGAATGGATGGGTGGATAGATGGGTGGATAGACTGATATTTTACAAGCAAATTTATACCTCTAATTATAATATGTTACAGGGATTAAGATGTTGAACAAATCCAAACTGCCACTACTGTCCTTGAACAAGACCCTTAACCCCTAAATTAGTTATATATGATATAAATTAGTATAATGAGTTCCATTTAAGTTGTTAAATGCCAAATGCCATACATGTAAATGTAAATATATAAGTACAAATGAAACAATATAATTACACAAAATATTATAAATAATTATTTCTTATTTCTGTGTAAAGCTATATGTAAAGCAGTCCATCTTTACCTGTCCTTCTACTGTCAGGTGTCACTCCAGGTTCTGAATCAGATAGAGAACCAGCAGTAGATGCAAGAGCTGAACCACCCTCAGACCCAGAACCAATTGTAGATTCTGAATTAGCACTAGACTCAAGAACAGAACCCCCCTCAGGCACAGAAGCAACGGTGCATCCTGATTCAGATCCAGAAGTGTTGCTATCTCCTAAATCTTCTGGTTTTTTCTCTGGTGTAGCTGTTTTGATGGCTGATATCATCTCCTCTTTGTGTTTTTGCAGCTTGGTTTTCTGCTCTGCTGCAATTTTTGTCAGATCAAGGTTTGATCTTCCAGCCTGTGTTGTTTTTCGCACTTTCTTTTTTCCATGTAAGTTTGGATCATTATCAGCTTGATTATGAAACGGAAATGAGAAGTAACATGGGAAATATATTAGGAGATAGAGGGCAGATGTACAAGATTAGTATCTATATTATACAGATTATGTTCTTCTTTAAGAAGAATGATCTTACCCTCCACTATGAGCCAGGCATTACAGGACTTGATACCTGCCACAGCAGCATATATGCCTTTATCCACCAGCATACAGTCTTTCACCACCAGTTGATGAATCAGCTTGTCTTCAGAAACTGTTATGTGATATTTTTCTCCTTCTTCCAGAGGGACATTCTTCCCCACCCACAAGATTTTTGAGAAGGGATTAGATAGAACACATTCAAACACTGCATCTTCCCTTTCCATAGCTTTAACCTCCTGAATCTTTACCAAGAAGTCCACCTTTGGAACTAAGAGAAATCTATTAGTCACACAATTATCTATGAGAAACATTACATAGAGCGTATTTCAATTCCTCACTTACTCTTGAATTCAGTGGAGAACATGGTGACATCCTCAACATCTACTTGATAAAGGCCAGCATCATCAGGGAGGAGGTCCCTGATGGTAAATACATACTTCTTGCCCACCTGTTTAAGGCTGTGTTTCATCTCCATGTCTTTGGAGGAGTACTCAATCATTTCTCCATCCTAGACATTGAATCAAATTTTAAAAAAAAGTGAGTTGTTTTAAATTCATGATGAAGGAATCAGTTAATATAAGTGGTAATTCTTAGTCATCTTACCTTGTAGATGAATATCTTACTACTTGGGTCTATAAGGTCCAAGTCAACTTCAAATAGTGCTGTGCCATTGGGTTTTACTTCAATGTGCTTCAGGTTGGAAATACTTTTGACAAACTGAAGAGTGGAGGAGCAGTGATCACTGACAATGCATACCATTTTCAAAGTGAATTGAAAAAAAGAATCACATAGACAGTCTCTGAAATACCGCAGCTTGCTGCTCTTCTCTTTCTTTTTTTATTTCATTTAGTTTCTTCAGCATCCACCGGAAATCAGTCACTCCATATTCAGCACAAATGCACTCATAATCTTTCTTTTCAGCACTAAGCAAAATCTCCCAAAACTTGGGGTCAATTTCCCCCTCCTTTCTTTGTACAGGTTTTGGGCTCACGTTACTGTAGATATTAAAGAAACTGATTTTAGTAACTGGAACTGGAAGTTATTAGAATGACTTGAATTATAATGTAAATGTGAAGGGACCTTTTTCTCTTTAGTGTAATTTTGAGTTCATTTGGGTCCAGTTCTTGGGGGAAAAAACAATGAAAATGTCTCTGACACTCACTATTCTGATTATTATTATTATTATTATTATTATTATTATTATTATTATTATTATTATTATTATTATTATTATCATCACTTACTGGTAGCTTTCTTTGCTTTGTCCTTCTTGTACCCCACTGAAATGCAAGCGTACTACTCATGTATGGAAGGATTTAATTGATTTAAACGATTCAATGATTTAACTGATACAATATAAGATGTCATATCAGTTTTCATACCTTCAATAACATTTAATACGACAATGACAGAGGCTCTGCCAAAATCATTTGTTGCAAAACACTTATAAGTGTCAGCTTGTTCTGGAGAAACATTGGGCATCTAGAACACAAGGTCAAGGTAGAAGGTCAACAAGAAATTTCTTCAGAATTGCTCTTATGTTTTCCGATGAAAGAAACAAATAATAATGAACTTACCTCAATTGTGTGTTCTTTAGAAACTGGATCAAACTTAGTCTGATATTTCTGCTGGTCAGATACATCTCCATTATTTCTGGCCCATGTGACAGTAGGTTCTGGATCCCCTGTGACAATAGCCTTAAATACAGCTAATTTACCTGTTTGCAAGAAAGATGGACATAAAGTGTAATGTTGTGTGAATGATTAAGTATGCCATTTGGCTTTTTTTTAAATATTAGAAGAAAATGTGGCACTTCACAATATTTTCCAAAAACGTATAGGTCACTATACCAGGACTAATCAAGAATAAATAATTCACTACTAATATATGTACCTGCGTACCTGTGAGTACATAATAATGAAAGTAACGATTTGGAGTTACCTATTTCCTAAGTCATTGAGCTGTATTGTCAAATGATAAAGAAATGTACCTTCTTGAATGGTTAAAGCGATGGGTTTGCGTGTAAAGTCTGGAATAGTTTTTCCCTCTGGAAGTTCTTCAACAAACTGAGTGATCATCACTCCAGGTACTTTGGATTTCTTCCTGATGCCCACTGATAATATAAATGAACAACATTAGAAACTGGACAGCATTGAAAATAATTAGAGATTATATTGTTTTTACTTGTTTATTTGTAAGTTTGAAGGTGCAGCAATTTTTTAATAATATGACAGCTCTTTATTCATTCTAAATTTGCCTTAATGAGAGTGAAAGTGAAGTGATGGACCTACTGTGCTTTTACAGGCAGAAGAATTTGACCTCTGCATTTATCCCATTTGTGCAGTGCAACACACACTACTGAGCTAGGGGTCAGTGAACACACTTGCTCGGAGTGTGGTGCAGGTCATATCTACGGTGCCTGGGAAGCAGTTAAGGGTCAGGGGCCTTACTCAAAGGCAAATCCTGTCAGTTCCGGGGATCAAACCAGCAACCTTCTGGTCACAAGACTGGTTCCCATGAGCCATAGCTGCCCCAATCAGAGTCAAAGGAATTTATTTGAGTTAACACACAGGTGTCACTTGCTTTTTACAGCATTTCAACAAAAGTCAGGAATGCACACAGCAAACACATTCAGGCGGTAGTTTCACCACAGATAAACTCACAACCAATCAATCTGCCATGTCTATAAAATATTGCTGGCCAATATTATGATTATTATTATTTTGGTGAATTTGTGAATACAAGTGCATTTGTGAATAGAATGCCTTTACCTTGGCCTTCAGCTGTCTGGTCGGTTATCTTTGAAGTTTTCTTCCACATTTTGCTAATGCTAGTCAGATAAACAGATCAATCACAACAGATACCTGAAAGCATACAGTAAACGCATGGTTCAAGCATCTGATATGTATTTCTGCTGTTAAGTGATACATTCTGGCTGGAGAAAAAAAATTAATACACAAGGTTGTAATCTTGTTATATTGTGCATGAGTGATATAAATGCTTTAAAACACCTTTAGGGGGCACTCATGACTTTCCCATGAGTTTACTGAGCTTTAAGAACTCAGAATCAGAATGAAAATGACCAAAACTGTAGTATTTCTAGGCGAAAAAAATCTATCATGCTTGTCAAAGAATATATTAATATGTAAATATAAAAACTTGCTGGCTTAGCTGTCCCTAATGTAAGTGATTTACTCCAAATTCTTGTAGTTAGGTATACGTACTACTGTGGCATGGGAAAATCAGGAATAAAGGTCCTGGGATTTAAAATAATAGTCTTTTAATCAGTAGCTCTTTAGACCACTGAGGCACCACTCATGCTAAGTAGTTTAAAGCACATAATGTCTTAACCACATTACCTACAACATAACTGATGCTATTCCCATGTATGTTACTCTGAGAAAGCAGCAGCTTTCTGAACTCTTACGCAAGACATTCATATTAGTCAAGACGTTGTAGCTGATATGCTGAATTCATATTTAGCCCTAATAAGCTTAGGTCCGTGCAGCAGTTTCAGACTTACACTGACACAACCATCCTATATGTTTTATTGTAGTTACTTACTAATTCATAGCAGGCAATAAATAATGCAGTTGAATGAATGAATAATATGATTGGATGGGATTTGAACATCTGGTTTAGGCCACTGGGAGATCCAGAAGATCACTTTTACAGCATTTCTTTTATTTTTGTCAAATGTAATGCAAGTCATGCTTTAACTTTGAGAGATACAATCATCAAGCAAATCATCAAAAAAACCCTAATAATTTAGAACATTGGAAAAACTATGTTTCTGAGATGGAAAGAGTGGTTGTTTTCACCCCTTTTTAATTTTTTTATCACTCTAACCAACCTGTCTCGCACCAACAACCCTGTCACTTCTAAACATTAACTAAAGCTTGTGAGCTGTGTAAACATGCATGTATACACTTATCTTATGCCCCCCTGATAAATATAGATATTTGCATATATAAACAGTTGTCCATGGGTTCCTAATAAAATAGTAGGTTGTAGACAACCTGGATGAATTTCCTCTGTAAATAGTCATTAGACACATTCAGAGAACATAATGAAGTTAGTTTGCAACTCAGTCCAGGCTATTTAACCAGCATAGTTGTGATAATCCTCCATAGTATTGTGATAAAATATTTAAACCCAAGCTGTACATGTACATTTAATCTAGTACATGTTTGATGCTATAGAATGTATATAATTTGACTTACAAAGTGTTAATCTCTGGCTTGTCAAATGCTGGCAGGTGTAAATTTGGCCTGTGCCCCATCAGCACAGAGACACTCCTTTTCTGGTAGGAATTTCATGGCTGAAAATGGTCCACTGACAGAACATTTCAAACCAGGGCACCAGTCGGGGTCAGTTTTTATGATGCCATGTGGCTGGTTACATATGCTAACATTAAATGCAGTCATCTGACGCCAGAATTATTGCCTAAGAAGAGGCAGGGCATGCTTTCTGACAGTGTGAAATAACAAAATGTGCTCTTCAAGGGCATACATTATACAACCTAAGTGAGACATTTAGTATAGGGATTGAAAGTAAGGATTTCTAGCCTTCTACTTGCTTGTGTAGTTTTTCTACACACATGAAGAATTTACATAATTCACAAAAGCCAGCCAATAGGTATTTAACTGTATATATATGATAGGGTGTAAATATGCTACCTTAAACTGTCATATTTGTTGTGTGAAACAGACAGACAGACAGACAGAAACTATTTTCTGTATGTGGTTTATTACTTCATTGTTCTTCTGTCAACACGCCACTTTTGTATTTACCAGTAATTATATAAATAATGAATCTCAGACAGCAGGTCTCTGCCAGCTGTTAAGAGCGTTAGAGAGAGACTCTATAGACACTGTTAAGAGTGACTAGCGTTCAATAAAGAATGTTTAGCTGAGTGGGCACAGGCATTGTGTGGCATTTTTGTAGGTATATATCCCCTACCACAACACTATTGAATTCGGAATTCTGTAACAACTCAATTTCCAGCATAACAGCAAGACTAGAACAGTTATGTCTACAGTAAAAACTCTGGCAGTAGAGCTGACTGCAATTAAATCCTCAAGTTTATTGATGTGCTCAGTCTAATATGTTATCATTTCTATGTTTACACCATACACAGGATTTATTTGTTTGGCCTTCCTTATGATTTAAAACACATAATAAATAAATGCAAATGTTTTACTAAACTGATAAAATTTATAATCTTAGATATAATCTTAGAAAATTTCATGAAAGAAGTCTCTGAAAGGCAGTGAGGCTGTTCCTGTAAAGATTCTGTCACCAGAAAGTCTTTTTATATACAAATTTCTTTTATGTACTTGATTTTTGAATGTCTGTGTATAGATGTTATAATGTAAGTGATTGCTGGAACTTCTTAAACGTTTTGTTGGAAAATTGGAATGTAGTGTTAAGAGAGAAAGTTTCAAGATTTTCACATCAGGAATACCACCAGGTGATTAATATTCTATTAATCATATCATGATTATCCTATTATCATATTAATAAAGGTTTACATTATCGGTATGAAAGTTTAGAAAATAAAGCGTAGCTGGGTGGTGTTTTACCATTTAAAGTATGTAAAGATTCTCTAGAAGAGAAAACGATGTTATTTTGACAAAATCCTGTGTATATTACAGATTTTACTGTTTATAAATTCATTTTCATGTTTTCATGTTTTGTTGGGAACCAAACATCTCCACAAAAGTATGAATTGATTTGACTGATCCCTATGATAAAAGCATTTATTTATTTATTTGTTTATTATAGACAGACAAATAAATAAATAAATAAAAGTGTTAGGTTAGGGGTTATGTAAAGGCATTAATAATTATGTCTATAGAAAATCCTAACAAGAATAGCAGGAAAAAAAATGCATATGTGTAGGGGTTAGGGTGGGGGTGTTTGGATTTTATATAAAAATGTAAATATGCATTATATACCTTCCAATCTGAGCTTATTAATTCAAAAGAGAATGAAACATTTGAAAGTATAAACTATATATATGCTATTCAAAGTTAACATTAGCATTAAATTTGTTCTTTAAATTGAAATCCAACCTCAAAGATGAAAATTTAGTTTCTAACTTTTTTTGTATTTAATTTTCCGTTTCTAAAATGTCTAAAACCATAAATCATAATAGTATCTTAAACTAAAGGATGAGTAAGAATCCGCCAACACAATGCAAACTAAATGGTGAAAAAATCTTCAGCATCATTATGTGTAAGTCAGAACTTACCCTTAGTCTTAGTGAGATGATCTTCACCCTCAGTGCTCTGCTGCTCCACCTAATAGTCTATCGTTTCCTCTGTATCCACAAGGGTAATAAATCCTTCTGCAAATGCCAGAGCATCAGCAAGGTTCTCCACCCCAACTCTTTACTGCCCAGTGAGTGCCAAAATGTGGCTCTTAAATTATAGACAGTAGGATCTGAAAGGATGTTAGTTGTTTAAGTAGTTAATGGTAAGGCAGTAGAAGAGTGTGATAGTAAGAATGTTTCCGTAGCTTTCTCGACAGAAATCAGATAGCACAAATCTTTCAGTGTTCATGCTTACAAGCAACAGTAATAACCTCTAAATCCTGGTCCTGGAGTATCACTCTTCTTCACCTTTTGATGTTTTCTCCTCTCCTACCTCAACTGATTCTGTTTATCAGCTTATCAACAAGCCTATAAAAGTCTCACTGAGCCAAAAGGTGCAGGGTAGTGGAAGGCCAAGGCCAGGGCTGACGAACACTGCTATAGACCAAATGCAATGATATAGACATTAAATCTTTAGAGAACTGTCAATTGCTTTGTCCTTAAACTTTATTGTATACAATATTTGTCCCAAAAAAATCAGCCTTTAGGTTTTCATGTCCTATGTTGCTATATTGTATTATACAGGATTCAACAAAAAATATTTTAAAGAAAGGCATAATGATCCTGATTTGCTTATGTGTTGACAGTGTGTGGTGTAAAGTACCTGATGTTAATCATCACTATTTTAGCTTCTGTGCTGGTATTATAGTGTATTTATATAGTAGCTTTTGTGTAAATGAAGCTCTTCTTCACCTGTTCTTGTAGCAATAACAGTCTACTTGCAGCTATATAACCAGGAACATTCTTCTCTAGGAGAATATGAACATTATTATATTATTAATATTAGACCTATATTATTAATGCAAAGACATGAGAATGAAATTTCCTTAAAGGTGCCAGTAAACCAGGGGTCAGCACTATTCAAAGTGCCAGAAAAAAAAATACACAGACTGCTGCTGGCTCCGTAATGGTCTGGGGTTTGTTTAGATGGCATTCCATGGCACCCTGGTACATACACCCTTTGATGCCTTGCATTCATTCTGCTGGTTTTGCTGCATTCATTCTTCTGGCCTCATGAAAAAGAGGGACATGGAGCATGGGCTTCACAGAACAAGATGCTCTGTGGTATCTGGCACCAAGTCATTAGCAGCAGATTGTTTTGTGGATTTTCTGTGGTATTGGTCCAGACAATCCTGCTTTCACATCCTTCACACATCTGTGAGCCTTGGGCATGGGCAACCATGACCCTGTTGCTGCTTTACCAGTTGTCCTTCCTTGGACCAACGGATGCATACTTGGAACACCTCACAATATCTGCTGCTTTGGAGATGCTTTGACCTAGTCGTTCCACAATCACAATTTGGTATCTATTTCATAATGTTTAATGCCATTACAGTAAAGCATTCCGTGATGGCTTGATTGTTGCACCGGGGTCGTTATGTACCTTGGCAAAATCGTCCTACAAACACAGGAGTATCTTGTGTTTTATAAGATCTAGGAAAAGTCGTATACAAAACTTGCAAACAAACAGGCCTAATGTGAAAATAATGTTAATGAACTTGAAGTCTATCTACATCAGTACAAATAATGACCTAGCTAAGTGATCTAAGATGGCACAACTTATAATACCAGTTTTCTCTAAGGAGAACGGCAATGCCTAAAGCTATAAACACCCTAAAACAACTTTAGTGCAAACCACCTCTTCAAATACATCTACACATGCCAGGACTAAAAACTCTTATTGACTTATCTAGTATGATTTATATGATCATCCTGGACGTGTACTAAAACAAATATGCTGAAAATACCTCAAGTGTAAATAACATTTGACACCCGTCAGATGAAGACTGGTCCAGTAATATGTTCAGAAGGCATATTCATGCTTATTTAGTCATAGGCATTTACTGTCGCAAATGTATTTTCAGTTGTGATTCATGATGAGACATATGCATTTATCTGCAATCTGATAATCATGTTTCTTAGCTCTGACTAAAAATCTAGGCTATACATATGATATTATGTCTGAGCTATATCAGGGAGCTCTGTTTAGAACAGTTTATCTCGTACATGAATACAGAAATATTTCATTCCATTTCAAGCACATTTGAGAGAGACAGATATTATATAAGTTTAAGTGCTTGACACTCCAGGGCAACATAAAGCAGACCTTTTTTTTGTGCTGAGATGTATGTGACCTGATAGACCTGATGTCCCGGAAGGTATTTATTGCTGTGGTGAGGCAGGGTCAAAGGGTGGGCATGGTCTAGCAGAAAACAATATCCAGGTCTGTCTAATACTTTCAAAGACATACAGCTCTCTGCAATGCATTTTTACAATGGCAGTGATGACAACTAAGCTAAAATAAAATAAACTAAAGTAAGTCGGCCTGCTTGCTTTTAAAAATGCATTTTGTCTTTACTTGACCAAAATGTCATATATAATGTCATATGTTACAGGTAATATGCACCTGACATGCATGAATTTTTCTGTAAAATGTTTCTACAAAAGGTCTGTAAGTCTAACATTTGCTCATTTTTTTTTTTGCTAATGCAGACAGTAAATGCAGACAATCAATTAAAAATAATATTTAAACATCTAACACTTAAAAGTGAATTATTCCGTTAGTCCTAACAGTTAAAAACCCAGTATTTGTGTAGACCTTCTGTGAGCACTCTGGACCTGTCAGGAATACCATTTATGGAAAACATGTAGTCTCCATCCGTCACCGGCGTTCTTCTCTCTCTCCTTGACACCCATCCTGATAATCACCTCACTGCATTTCTGTTTTATTATCTGCATATGTTCATGTTCCCTTGCAGCATATTGGGAGTTAAAAATGGAAGACTGTAAACTGTGGACATGGTTGATGTGATGAGCACAATGTTCAATGTCAAATGTGTGTTCAGCCTTTTAAAAGACATGCTGTATGGGTCACATTCAGATTACATCAGTACACACTGCATGTTATGTACAAAGACAGCCCTGTGTTTATTTGACTTTAATATGTGATAAGCCAATGATAATTATTCTTAAAAAAGATTATTAAAAAGGCAAACAAGAAGTCACAAAATACATTTTAATTTATTGTGAATAATAGCCAGAATAGCCAGACAACTCTTTTTACATTTCTTACATGTCGCTATCAGTATGTGCTCATGCTCTCATGCTGTATATTAGTAGTTATTAATGGAATACTGAAAATCCAAGCCATGGTTGATGTATTAGCCACAATGTCCAATGACAAAAGTGCTTTTAACTTTCATTTATTTCACTCTTGTGTATTGATTGCAATTCCAAAACAAACAAAACAAACAAAAAAAAATCTGCAAATATGTTAACAATGTAACAAATGTTAACAATGTAACATATTTAAAAATGTAATTTACTTAATAATGTAATTTATAAAATTTTATGTAATTACATAAAATTAATTCATGTAATTATTTAAAAGTAATTAACAGTTACAACCAAATAGCCCAAATACAAGTCTGACTGTGATACAGTACAATTTTAACCAAAATTTCATATTTGTGTGAAACTCCATGAATAAAACCACCATAGACGTTTTTGTCTTTTATTGGATATGTATTAAATAAACCAAGACTGGCAAAATGATATATCTTCTGAATCCGTTTTTCTTCCTCTACCGCATAACGCTATCAC
>JAOVVF010000017.1:11003088-11015967 GCA_028565595.1 Duopalatinus emarginatus | reverse complement strand
ATATATAAATATATATAACATCTGGAATTATGTAATAAACCAATACATATCATATACAAATTGAAAGTATTTAACCTGGAGGCTTTTCTGATTTCCAAACTTTTTGAATTAATTACTTAAATGTAAACAAATTGGTTTCAAGCTCAAAGTAATTATTAATTTATTTATTTTTTCATAAGTAAATGTATACACAGGCATTCATTTCACCTGGTACCTGGTATATAATTAGACCATGTGCTGGACCTCCTCCTTAATGTCAGCCTCATCCAAATAAAAGCTGTAAACACCCATGACAGCTGACCGACTTCACTACCTTTGGGGTTGCTCATACGTTCTATCAATATTTTATTGCTGGAAAAGGAGCAATTGCAAGATCCAGGTGTACATCTGCCCAAGGATTTTAGGGTAAGTCCTACAGTTCTTACTTACAACTATGTATCTAGGATAATTTATGAACAATTTCTAATCGAAGGTTTCACAAAAGTAGCTTTCACATGCTTCATAAAAGTGATTTCAGATTTGAAACTGAATGAATGATTAATGGAAATAACCAGGATACCTACAGAAAAGGTGGACATGAATTTAGGGTGCTGGGTGACTTATATGAATTAAACAAACAGCACCTAGGAATAATCCTTAACATTATTTTTCATGTTCCTATTATTGATTAAGATTTGATTAGATTATATAAAGAACAGAAATGCATGTCGTTGAGGTATCATACTGCATTTCTACAGTTCTCATGATATAGTTTTATTCTCTCACTAGAACAACATTCATATAAATTACAGCATGTTATAAAATGTGTAAGGATGTGAGCATTCCATTTTGTCTCTGTTACTTTTTATTATTTCGTTTCTCTCTCTCTCTCTCTCTCTCTCTCTCTCTCTATCTATCTATCTATCTATCTCTTCTTTATCAGCACTGTTATGTCCCTCGTGCAGCATATCCCTCATACTTTTTTTATTAGGTATGTGACCTATCAAAAGCAGAGCCTAAATAGCTGCTGATGCATGGAGAAGGATCTCATAACTGTAGAATGGCATTAAAAGTTTCATCGTCAGTTTCATATTACTGCATATGCAGCATAAATCAAATCAAAATCCTAATATATCTTTATTGGTTGATTTGTTTTTGGAGGTCACAGCTTATAAGGTAGTCCTTTTCTGGAAGTAGACAGGTGCTGTAACATCTATCATGCAGAAAAATGTCCTACTGAAGCGTTTAAATATATATATTTAAATCAAAATAAATATTCTCATTTACAATATCAACACACAATATGGACTCAAAAATCAAAGACCTAAGCAGAGCACAGCACTACTGGACAAGAATGGAAACCTTGTCAGTGGCAAAGATGAAGTGCAGTCAAGATGCACTTTAAGGAGGCTCCAGAAGAACCAGAAAACCAGAGGAGTGAAATCACTAAAAGAAATACTTCAGAATGACAAAGCACCAGTTTGACCCCCATCATGGCTGAGTTACTGAAGGCAGACAAAGTTTTCAAAAAAAAAAAAGAAAAACATCAACCGTTTGTTGAAAATATGAAAGCATATAAAAATCCCAAAGAACAGAGCTTATTACCACCGAACTACCAAAGAATGGAAATCTCAAAGACTGTTAGGAAAATACTCACTAGGAATAATATTGATCAGATAAGAAACAGAGCTTACTAATGGTTAAGAAAGGAATTGGCTGATTGTAGGAAAGTGGCGAGCAATCCTATACCTTAACTTTGTACAGCTCCACTTGTTTAATAGTGTTTTGGCTCTATCCACCATGAAAACCACTGGCAATCATGAAGTACTATGGAATCCCAGAAAAGACTGTAGATGTCCAAGCAGAAATATGTGAGTGGCATAAAAGTGGTGTCAAACAAGTATGCAAAATGTCAGGATTTTATGGTTTTGAACATGGTACTAAGAACAACAGTTGGCCATGAGAGAATGGTATTAGGCTACTCTTCTTCATTAAACAGTAGATTTACAGCAGGATAAAACAAGTCTGGATGAAGAAGCGAGACAGGTGGGACTCAAGATTACAATATGAAATTAATAAATGCAAAACCAGGAAAGGATTAAGAATAGTCTACAGGACATTAAATATCTAGATGAGTTCACTTACAGGATAGCCACATATTTTAAGGATGTAGGTGGCATAAAGTTCTAGAAGAACAGATTCTGGAAAACCAGGGGTGCATTCACAAGACTAAAAAGGACCTGGAGGAAGTGAGATGGCATAGATGAAAGATGATCTGACATACTAAGGCAAGCCAAAAACAACAACAACTGCAGTGCATAATAATGACCTTGACACCAGAAGTTAAAAGAATAAGGGGAAGACCAAAGATCTGTAGGCAAGCAAGCAGGCAAACCAGAAAGAAAGCAAGAAAAGAAAGAAAGAAAGACTGGAAATCCTGAAACATTATGCAGAGTATAGCACCTTACCACTGACAAGGTGGAAATGCTCTGTGAAGGTCTTGTGTGCCACAAGCATGAAGCAGATAAGTAACAGATTATAAAAGTATTTTAAAATCAGATTCCTGCAGAAGGAAGATGGCCTGGTTTTTATCATGTGAATATGACCAGTGAGATCACCAGTGCCTATGAGGTTGTTGGTTAAATATGGCTCTCGGTTTCCCTGTCATCATCGCATAATCCTGTTTGGTACTCAGGGACACTGAAGATCCTAATGGATTTGTAAGTGTAAGAATGCAATATTATGCATAAATGCAAATAATATTTCAAGCATATATTAGGGGGTTTGAATGTTGGTTTACATATATGTGTAAATATATGTATATTTATATACATATATATATTTTGTTTTTAGAACCAAGCCTACTTGTTAAACTGAGAAATTAAAGCACAATAACATTTTAAAGATGTCAACTGGAGGTAAGTTGCTCTCAATTTTATTTATTTATTTGTTTGTTTGTTTGTTCGTTGTTTGTTTGTTTATTTACTTTGACTGAACCTTTGATGTACTGCTGTTTTTGTTGTAAGAAAATCCATCAAAAGCAGAAAAATAGTTCTCTGTTCACTGAACACTTTCTGAACAGGATTGAACAAGATGCTAACAAATGTTTGAATCAGTTGACAAATCAGTTGTAACATCCTAGGAGATATTCCACGAAATAAGCTAAATCGATAAGCCAGGTTAATTCAACAATCTTTAATTTTGTCTCAACCTGTTTTAGACCTGGTTTAACTTGATAAATTCTACCGGTCATATCTTGTTCTCTCATAGTCTCGTCGTGTGGAAAAAAATAATCAGGAACAATTGTTCCACCATACTGAAAAAATATGTGACAGTCAGATTTAACAGAAATTACACAGCAGTTAATTCTGCCATCAGAGTTGGTTTTGAACAGCAGTGAGACCATCCCATGGAAATCCAAGTCAGATGTATGCTGTATGTTCTCACCTGCACAAACAACAGAGGAAATCACATCAGGATTTGATTCAAATGGTCATATGGTCATATGGTTTTGCATATGAAAGCAAATGTAATTTCACTGCTCAGACTGATCTCAGGAAATGATGGTTAGCAAATGTATGTTGTGACCTTTTCCATCCACCCGTACATAGCTCAGTAACAGACATTTCACACTAGAACTGCTAGCTGAACCAAAACCACAGGGGGTTGAACAAGACTGGCAGAAGTGCAATGCCATTAGCAACTACAGTATTCAAACCCCACAGTCCAAAAAAAAAAAAGCACTGAGCACAATTACCTCACCAGACTACGCCAGAGTCTTCTTCTTCTTCTTCTTAGCATACTTTTACATGGTTACAGCATATTGACATGCATTAGCAATATTTATCTTTATAGCATATTGGTAATTGTGCTAAACAAGACCAAAGATGGACATGATTAATTGTTAAGGAAATGTAAGGAAGAGTCTAGACAACAATATCATAAGCAATATCCAGTTTCAACTGAAGACACTCCATTAGCACAAGCTACTTTGCAGTGAACATTAGCCTGCGTGTTCAGTTGCTAAGTATAATCTCACCTTGTCAGCTGTGTATCTCTTGCATAAACCATCTGTAAATACAGCATTTACAACTGTAGTGATTTAAATGCAGGAATGGTGGTAAGAAAGTTTAGGTCAATGACCTCAGGAGAGCAGCACTGCTGGTGGGCAGCACTAATATCCTGCACTATATATCTCACAACACTGTCCTTTTCACGAAACAGACATAGCTATCACAAACAAATTCCTCTTATGTTAAGTGACCTTATGACACATGCCACACTTTCCATAAATTGGTTCAATAGGGAATTATTTTTTTCTTGTGCAGTAGTTTGAAAGCACCCCTTATCTTTCCCCATTTTCTGTTTAGTGTTCATCTGCTTAGTTTTGTATAATCTAGCGAGAGTCATGTACAAATAATTAACAGTGGTGATGGTTTAACTCAACGTTTGAGGCTTTGGGTTACTGCCAGAAGGTCTGGGGTTCAATCCCGGCAACTCCAAGCTGCCACCATTATAATAGTCTTGAGCAAGGTCCTCTCTGCTCCTTGGGAGCTGCATCACAGCTGACCTTGCACTCTGACTGCAACTTCCTAACAAGCCCGGATATGTGAGAGGAAAAAAAGAATACAGTTAAAGTACTTGATGTACTAATGATTGTACTCATATGTTGAATCTGCCTCCTATTTTGTTGAATATGTTGAATCTACTCCTATTTTGTGGATGCACATTATTCATACTCATACACATTACAAAATGCACTGCCCTCTTGTGGCTGACAGTTTATCTATAGACGTCATATTGCTACCAAAAATTTCTTTTGAACAATAATTATTTTCAGAACAATGCATCTTCTTACCGGATCTTTTGCAATGTTCACAGTTGCAATCAAGAAAAGATCCAGAGTACCTGGTGTGATTATCACACAATTTGTAGAAGAAATACCACCTGGAAAAAGTACCCCAGATTTCACCAGAAAACTCATGGCTATAAACATTCAGGAAGGTATTTAAAGCACTTTTTTTTTTACTTTTTCTGCATTATAGCTTAACTAATGTTCAACTTTTTTAATTAGTAGTCATGTTTGTTTTATGCCACTGAATACATTTATTTATATATACTCTATTTAGAGGATAGATTTTCAGATTTATGGTTATACATTCTGTGAT
The DNA here is from genome assembly GCA_028565595.1 of Duopalatinus emarginatus. Taxonomy (NCBI): domain Eukaryota; kingdom Metazoa; phylum Chordata; class Actinopteri; order Siluriformes; family Pimelodidae; genus Duopalatinus; species Duopalatinus emarginatus. The sequence continues at coordinate 11,010,820 of JAOVVF010000017.1, read as the reverse complement.
TATAAACTAAAACAAAATCTGTGGTTTTAGTGTCCATAGTTTTATAGCTTATGTGGTCATGTTTCTATGTTGTAAGAGAAACTAAAAGCATTGAAAATCATCAATATAAGCACAAAGTAGTATAATATTGAATGCCTGGGGAAATATGAAATGATTATAAATGATAAAAGTTTTAAAGAAAAAAAAATTCTGGATAAAATGAAGACATTGCAGACCTTTAAAAAAAGAAAACCTTAAGTGTGTCTTGTGCACATCTCATATGCAAAACCTTTATTTTACCATGTTTACTTTAGTACATGTATAGTAAACATTAGATATGTGGAGTCCAACCTTTTTACCAGAGAACTTCTATAATCTAACTGCATCTAATTAACTGCAGGTAAATCAGCTACGTTTAAAGCAGTGGTAACAGGAGAGCCTGCACCCACCATCACATGGGCACGTAACAAAGGAGACGTATCAGATCCAGAGAAATACAGTATGACATATGATGAAAAGACTGGAGAACACAAATTACAGGTAAAATGTTAAACATTCATTTCTTTCAGTACCTGCTTTACCCTGGTCAGGGTCATGGAAAACCAGGATCCTATCCTGGGAATACTAGGTGCAAGGCAGCAATACACTCTGAGTTGGATTGCTGTTGATTGCAGGGCACTAGACACACCCATATCACTACAGGCAAGTGGACAGGGGTGAACCTATACTAATTCATATCCATGTGAGACCACTAGGACAAATATCTGTCCAATGTATGTGTCTATTCTCACACACACGCCGTTCTAATTTTTGTCTTAATTTTCTATTTTTAATGTTTCTTTTAGTGTCTTTCTGCTCACCATGGTCTAAATGCAACATCTAAGCACTTTCATTGTGTATACTGCTGTGTTGGCGACAAGGAATTCAGTGTTGCTCAGAGGCCTCTGGTCAGCAATGTGTCTGTGCCCACTTTGTGTGGCTCGTGTTTGGGCAAAGTGTTTGTTAACAATCTGTGGACAGATGTCTGATGACATTTCTATCACCATCTGATGCCTACCACCTGAGGGAACACTGATGAGGGATAGAACCTAATCAAGAGATTTGGCACCAAAACCCTTACTGTGGGTGAATGTACAGTTGACAATATCTAATTCACATACTTCCATCTCACAAAATAAATGAATTAGGCTCATTCCCTGTTAGTAAGGTGTCACCTTCACAAAGCTAGTTCCTATTCTAAGAGTCTAGTGCATCTAAGAATTTTTTGTCACATAAAAAATGAGTAAAGTTGCTAATGAGATTCTAAAGGACTGGCAACATGTGGCATTGTCCAGTGAGTCATCATACCAGTTGTTTCAGGCTGATTGTAGGGTTTATATGTGGTGCAGCCTACATGAAACCATACACCCCAGCTGTTAACAAGGCATTGTGCAGGCTGGTGGTGGTTCCATAATGGTGTGGTTTTGTTTACATGGCATGGATTGGTTCTGTCTAAACATGTCATCGATACATTTAACAGCTTAGTGACTATTTTTAGCCCTTCATTGACTTCATGTACCCCCACAGTGATGGCATATTCTAGCAGAATAATGAACCATGCAATAAGGCCAATTTGTCCAGAACTGGTTTGAGGAGCATTCTGGAGAGCTCCAGCGAATGGTGTGGCCTGCATGTTAACCCAACATGAGACCAGTTAAGCATCTGTGGGATGTAGTGGAGAGGTCCAGGTTGACTGGTCGCACCAGAAATCCTGCACCTACAAATACAACTGAGCTGTGGGTGGATATGCAGACAGCATGGCTCAACATCTGCATCATCTACACAGGGTCCTGCATGGTACTTGTTCCTGTCCCATGCCATTTGCCATGTCAGTTTATATCTAACAGTGTTGCACATTGGTCTTTGCAGAATTGATTTGCCTATGGGCTTCTTCATTTTTGTGATTGTGTTGTGCACCTGCTACAAAACAGTTTTTCTTCTGCTTCAGAGATACTAAATTGGTTTAAAATCTAAGTATGGTATAGATTATCATGCTGGAAATATCCCATTCCTGTATAAACTGTGGGCATGAAAAGATTAACTTGATCGAATATTCATTTTTTACCACATACAAAAGATGTTCTTCAATATCATGTGCTCAATACTTTAAAAATAATGTTTCAGGTAATCATTGGCCACACTATTACATTGACAGAATTTGTATTTTTGCTTCTCGTGCCACCAAACAGATGCTTCTCAAACAATGGCCTATAGACAAATAGAATGCAGGTGGCAAAAAAGATACAAAATAAATACAGCATGTCAATAATGTAAAACATAGTGATGATGGACTTGTTTTGAGCTTAAAGTGCTTGTTCACACTAATATTTGGCTACACTATATTGTAGTGAAACAGTCCACACTCATCCATTTTTACTGAAATGCTGTAGGAGGACCGAGTTATGTAAAACCAATTTCCCCCAGACATTGTTGAATTAACACACTGTTCTTGCACAAAATACTCCAAACCATGTGGGACACTAAACTATAAATGCACAGCATGAAATACATGAACAAAATTTCATTTATTTCATACCATTGTTTGCAGTCTGCAGCAAATGCAGCAGCAATGTAATTTCCGTGAGCTTAAAAGTAGAAAGTATAGTAACATAAAATTAGTTAAACAGACAATACTGAAGAAATTAGAAAATGTGATACTGGTTCAGAGTGGACCCCTAATAAACATTTTTTTGTGGGGTGTCTCTAAAAAGAAACATAAAGAACATGTTATAGTGTAATAATATTAATTAACTCTACTGAGTTTTCAACAAAAGTAAATGCTTATATGCAAATTCAGAATACAGTTATTTTACTTTAGTCTGTTTTACCTGAGCATTAGTATTAGTAGCACTGCTCTGTCATGTAGTGGTGCTGTTTCTTCCCGTTTGCTCTGCTAGTTAAAATAGCAACAATTTTCTCATTTCATTTCAGAAAGAAAAAACTTCTGGAATATTATTGCGTTCACATCAAAGAAATTAAAAAGTAAAGTTTTCAAATTTCAGAGTACAGCCCACAGTAGAACATGTGGACCCCCAGGTGATGTTTGGTACTGTTTGCCTTTTAAATATTGGAACAGTATTTGAGAGACAATGACATGACCCTCTCTTATAACACTGAGAACATATGTCTGTCTTAACACTGAACAAAATAGAAATAAAGTTAAAACTGTAAGGAAATTCCTATTAAGTGAACAGAAAACCTGCAAATTAACTTTCTTCTTAGTGAGTGAAATAATAAAGGAAAGATGACAATCCTGCACCTAATACCTGGGTCACACACAGTAACCAGCACATTCCCTACAACTATAATAATCTCTATGTTGCTGTGACCGCTTAAGATCCAATCAGTAACTGACAGTTAACTACATCTATTAACTACATCACACACAGACCAACACCTTCCCTACACCCAAATTCCGCAGACAACCACTTCCTTGTGAACTCTTCATAGGGGTCATCAGGTAGACACCTCCCTTCATCAGTGTTTCGCTAAACCATGCCCACAATACCTCCAGATGGCTCAAGCAGTGAGGTCTGGTGTCCCAGACCCACTCCCCTCCAAGTTCACCTCACAGACCTACTACTATTCCACTGTACACACTATGCTCATCAATCGTTATTCTCAGTGTATACTAATATGGACTGTTTTATTTTTTTTTGTTTTATGACAGATATTAAATGTAATGGCTGACGAAGCAGATACATATAAATGTTTTGCTACAAACTTATTTGGAAAAGCTGTTTGTACAGCTTCACTTAAGATTATGGAAGGTAAGACAACAACAACAACAACAACAACAACAACAATAATAATAATAATAATAATAATAATACATTGGTATCCCAAACATTCAATGGTATCACAGTTTTATTTTGATTCTGTTTTTCAGGAAAAAAACGGCCAGGTATGTCTAAGAATGTAGTAAATCTGATGTTGTTTGGATATAAAATTTTCACAACAGAGTCTCCTATGAATGAATGAATGAATGAATGAATGAATGTGTCCCTAACATAACACTCTTCCACGGCAATTAACCCTTAACTTTAACTTTAATGTCCATTTTTAGCATTAATTCCCAATTCAGTGTTAACATGTACTATATAAACCTATGACAGCTGTCAACATTGTCAGAGCGGTGTTGTTAAGGAAAATCCATGAACACAAATTCTTGTTTCCTGTGGTATACAGCGTTTGCAGCATACAGCTTTACAGTATGTAGAAGATGAAATTATCCTTAAGTTTCATGACAGCTCAGTTCATTAGGCCATTGAGCTAAAAACCTGTTGACGGCTTTGAGTAGAACATAAAAGGAAAAAAAAAATACACAAGACAAGGAATTCTTTGGATAGAAATATCAATTCAAGCAGTATGACTTCAGACTTTGTTTGAAGGCAGCCAGTGTTCAGACAGCAGGGGAAGTTCCTTCCACTGCCTGTGTGCCAGGACAGAAAAGAGCCTTAAAAGATGACTAGTTCAGTCAAGCCATCATAGATCTTTAAAGAGAGCATGGTGCAGAGCAGGCTGTGTAGACAATCATTAGTGCTTTTCATCAGATGTTGGCAGCTACAGGAAGCCAGTGGAGAGAAGGGAGTACTGGGGTAATGTGGGAGAACTTGAGAAGATCATTAAGTCAGACAGAGCACAGGGTTAGATCTGCCAGGAGCATGCTGCACTGAGTTTAAACTCAAGACTGTAAGAAACTGAACAAGCACCTAAAAGCCGGTTGTCTGGATTTGGCTGGGTGAAGCAAGATGGATAGCTGTTGATAGCTGCTGTGCAGTGTCAGATGGAGTTATCTGAGATCTGAGAGTGCTGTAAATGTTATATATATAAGTAATAGCAGGAACTAACTTCTAATAATCTTTAATAAATACAAATTATTATCAACTCTAGACAAGAACTTGCAAAATTGGGTAGTCATCAATAACAAAGAAAAAAACACATTCTCACATTTACATCCTCACAAATAGGCAATGTGCAGTCTTCTAATATAAATTGGATAAGGTGTTTATTTTAATACTTGTAATTAAATTAATCTAAGACTGCACTACAATGATTTTATAGAATTCATTGGTTAAGGTTGATGAATTAAATAATCTTAAATACATTAAATCGAATTAGTCACCTATTAAAAGTAATCTAAAGATCATATTTGCATATAAACACACAATGTAGTCATTCAAAACATCTATTTGTCTATTTGAATGTAACACATAATTAATTTAAATTACATTTAAATTAAATTGAATTAAATGATAATGGTGGTAGTATTTTGTAGTGATGGTAGTAGTATTAGTTAAGTGAGTCAAACCGATATGTTCATTTATGTTTGTTCATTTGTTTCAGAACAAAATGAACCTGAAGACTTTAGAAAAATGCTGAAGAAAACTGTGTAAAGTATCACAACCAAATAATTTGGGGATCTGTATTTTTGTGTTTGTTTCATGTCAATCATTTTTAAAATTAAGATCTCTGGATAGTAAAATTCTTTCAAAATATTGTGGTGAAATGTTTTACTTTTTATCACTGTTTGCTTAGAGTTGTAAAAAAGGTTAAAGAAAAACCCAAGAAAGAGGGAGAGGTTGACCCAAAGTTTTGGGAGGTGTTACTCAGTGCTCAGAAGAAAGACTATGAACGCATTTGTCATGAGTTTGGGATCACTGATTACCGATGGATGCTGAAGAGGCTTAACCAGATGAAGAAGGAGAGAGAGGAAGAACAGGCGAAGGTATCAACAGCTTTACACTGTTGCAGTCAGAGATGGATTTGATGTTTTCTCTGGTCACTGTCTTTTCACCAGTATTTCTTATTTTTATTAGTTGCACAGGTTCTGCATTACCTTATCCACCTCTATTCTTCTTTATTTTTTTCACAGTATGTTGAAAAGGTTGACAATATGAAACAAATAGAGATCAAGCCAAATGGAAAGGCTCAATTTGAACTTGAGATGAAGCTTAAAAATCCAAATAGCAAAATTTATCTTTACAAGGTGAGATCCAAGTTTCATAACTTTTCTGTAGAGGCTTATGTAGAAGCTATATAAAAATCATTCTGCCTAGGTGGGTAGTATCTAATTCAGCATATTTATTCTTTGCAGAATGGAGAAATAATTGACTATGGTGATGGCACTCATGGTTTCAACAAATACAATCTGAAGAAAGTTGGTGATAAACACACATTTACCATTAATAATGTTGGCTTAGAAGATGCAGGTCTATATCAAGTGAATGTTGAAGATGCAACCATGTTTTCAACAGAATTGGAGAGTAAGAATAAGTTTCATCACAGTGTTAAAGATGGTGATATTTTGGAAATCCACTGAGCATAGAATGACTCTAGAGTTTAGGCTAAAGCAGCATAGCCACTAATTCGTTCACTGATTTCTTTCCTCAGTTGCTGATGTGGAGTTTGATAGCATTCTAAATGATGTCAATGTGGGCAAAGGAAAAGATGCTACATTTGAATGTGTATTATCTGATCCTGTGTCAAAAATTTCCTGGTTTGCCAATGATGCATCCATTGAGCCAGGGGAAAAATACGACATAACAGTCTCAGAAGACCTTCTTACTCACAGACTAGTAGTAAAGAACTGTAGGCCAGTGGACAATGGTACCTACACAGTTATGGCTGGAATTAAGTCATCCAAAGCAGATCTGACTGTAAAAGGTGAGTTTTTTTTATATATGCACATGGGTTTGAAATAAATAACAAAATTCTATATATTCTATATATAGAATATATTCTTTATATTTTTTCATTTACTTTGCCTATTCTTGATCTAGATGATTCAAATGTTCAAATGCTGCAGCCCAAAACAGCCAAAGGGGCTGGTAGTGGTGGATCCAGTATGGGAGATGGAATTGGAAAAGATAGGATCATGGGAGATGGAAGTGGCCAGAAGGGGAAGGGAAAAGGTGAATTAGGAAAAGATGGGTTGGGGAAAAATGGACTGCTAGTAGATGGTTCAGGCAAAGATGGATCAGAAAAGGAAGGCCTATCTGGAGTTAAATCAGAAAAAGATAGATCTGGAAAAGATGGATTATATGGTGACAGATCAGGAAAAGACGGATCTAGAAAAGATGGACTACCAGGTGATGGATCGGGAAAAGATGGATTATCAGGTGATGGATCAGGAAAAGGTGGACTATTGGGTGAGGGATCAGGAAAAGATGGACTGTCGGGTGATGGATCAGGAAAAGATGGACTATCGGGTGATGGATCAGGAAAAGATGGACTATCGGGTGATGGATCAGGAAAAGTTGGACCATCATGTGATGGATCAGGAAAAGATGGAACTGGACTACAAAAAGGAAAAAGTGGGGATGGAGCAGGTGGAGACCTGACAGGTGACGATGGAACTGGAGATTCTAAGCATAAAAAGCACCTCAGAGCTGGTCAGTTGGCCCCTAATTCTAATAGTGTTAAACTCTGGTCTTAATAAACAACAATAAATTGTGTATAGCACACACCTGAAAACCAAAATCCCCACTATGTAAAGATTAGTAATGAATCGAACATTGTCCCTTTGTTCTTGTGTTCAGAACCACAAGTCCACTTTGTTAGTGGATTGTCTGATACTGCTGCTAATATTGGAGAGACTGCAGAATTATCTTGCACACTCAGCAGTAAGGACTCTGTTGGGGTTTGGTACAAAGATGGTCAAAAGGTAAACCTTTTCAACAGACAAATTTTCAGTAGAATTTCTTATTTCTAT
>JAOVVF010000017.1:10963979-10995015 GCA_028565595.1 Duopalatinus emarginatus | reverse complement strand
ATGCATGACAGATACATTAAATTAAACATTAAATGTGGCTGCTGAAGTTGGGCCCAGTTTTGGCCCACAATACACTAAGTGGCCATATTTGCCACTAGAATAATCTTGGATAAGGGAGATATGTAGTGTAAAGTATAGTGTAGATCAGGGTAGATAAAGTGGATTAAATACTGAGCAACTTTTTATTTTTTATATTTTCATTATATATGCTGAGCATTGCCTGAACACTATGACAGTACTGACTGCTCAGGTTTGAAATGCCAGTCACCTAGACACTGTAATCCGCCTATACACACACACACACACACACACACACACACACACACACACACACACACACACACACACACACTTGCTTGACCCTGTCACCAGGCTGTAGTGCGCGTGCAGAGCTGCTGGAGGACTCGGTTATATCCACAGCACAGTACGGATCAAGGCTTTTAATTCCGGGCCATCGGGTGTGTAGACGTGCAGCTCTGCGATGGCGAGGCGCAGAGGAAAGAGCAGCAGTAAACAGGACGATAGCTGGTTACCTTTAGAGCCGCCAGCAGGACAGTCACACCGGGGATTTAACGAGTATGTCATCCCTGGTGTGTTATTGCTTCTCATCGCTGTCGGCGGGTCAGGACTCGGCTGGGTCTGTAGCGAGCACCAACAAACCATCGAGAGTTTGACGGAAAGTCTGGCGTCCATGCAGGCGAGACTCAGCAAGCTGCAGCAGCAGTTAGGGACTGATACCGCACAGGTATGTTACTAAATCACTGCCAAGTCCACTCTGTCTATTGTCTCTTATTTAAACTTATTTATTTCCTGGCCTGGATGGACTACTATATAGAATAAAAGAGCATTTAAGTGGTGTGTTTTTGTGAGACTGACAGCTGACCACACTCCACATGGCTTTTGACTGTGTGCTGAACTCTGTCATGCTCTCAGCACCTCAGGCCATTAATAGCTTCACTAGGTCAGTCAGAGTAGTGTCTTATTTCAACACTGCTTTACACACCAGGGGCTTCTTATATTCATACACTGTTGAAGTGCAAACAACAAGAAACATTGTTTTTGATCCTAGACTTTATAGACATTTCACCTAGGATAGAAATGACTCTTAGACTAACAAGTAATTTACTTTAATGTTTATTGTTGCAAAGAAGTGTTTACTATTTGAAAGAAAAACCCCACAGTGTGCAGTAAACAGTAGTAAAGTAAAGAAAGTCAGGATTAGATGTCACTAACTTTGCTTTTCTGTTAAATAGTAGTCCCAGGTTAGGGTGATACAGATTTATTAGGGAATTAGATCGTCAGTTTGGTGTCTTGGAGAATCTGCAACAGTTTTTCTGGAGGGACTGATTGTCACACTTCATTATGTGTTTGTTTGTTTGTTTGTTTGTTTGTTTTTGTTGTTGTTTTTTGTTTTTGTTTTTTTTAGTCTCATTTATTAGGTTGCCTTCTTCAATGACATAAACATTTTCTCTTTATCATTATTATTATTATTATTATTATTATTATTATTACTACTACTTATAAAAAATAATAAAATCTATAATGTTTTAATTTACCTTTTAAATCTGACATGCCCGGTATCACGTCCACTACAGTAGTACTTGTTTTGGGTCTGTCCAGGTGAGCCACACTTTCAAATACCCTGGGAATTCACTTAGTCATAAATAAAAATAAATATAAAAGACTAAAACTAATTTCAGATAAAGACAATATTTCAAGCCAAAAAATTTTTGGACCAAGACTGTATGTAGTATACAATAAAAGCGAGTCAAGTTGAGCAGTAGGATATTTGCTGTTAGTTAAAATTTAGGCCCCACATTAGGAACTCAATGCAACAAACATCAGTACACCTTTCATTATTGAGAATAAAATATTTAATTTTTTAAATACTTAGTCTGTCCACCTTTATTTTTAATGACAGGCTCAATCCTTTCTGGCAATTTTCTTTAAAGACAGTTTTTTGCTCTACCTTTCTCTTAAATACCCCAAAGATGTTCTATTGTATTGAAATCAGGCAACATACCTGTCCAAGCAACTGCATCACTATCCTCTGGGATTATTGCTGTCACAAACAAGTTATTTGGCGTATTTATTTATTTACTTGCATCTTTCTCTAACACCCTTTTGTTTAATCTGACCTTTTAGGCTTTATATTTTCTCGTTTGCTGTCCATATTGATTAAAAGCTAAGAGGAGTCTCTGGTTTAAACCTGTAAACCTGTACATGTGTCATGTTCCCAGCCTAGATCAATTGTGTCCTGTGTGGAGAGGAAGGGGTGGGATCGATCGAGTATGAATATACGGCTCAAAGTGCTGCTGCGTGATTTTTTTAAAAATTTCTTTTCTCCAGCTTGCCAGCGTTGATGGTTTTGAAGAGCGCCTGGTGGCTCTGGAAGATGCCTATGCCAAAGCACAGAGACAGGTCGAGCTTGCCCTTGCCACATCCGAGCAATTCAAGTCCAAAGACCTTCAAAGCAAACTGTGGTCCCTTCAAACTGACATGAACGACAAACTGGCAGAGCTGCAGCAAAACACCATTTCCATTGCTGCTCTGAATGCCATTGTTAAGAACAAGAGTATTGAGCTTGAGGTTGTGAAGCAGAGCGTCAGCACCGTGTTGAGTGCTAACACAGAACTAGCCATTCAGATTTCTGGGTTTTCTAGCATGCTTTCAGTTACCAAGGTACGTTTGGATGAGCAGACCTCTTTTGTGGATGGGCTGATGTCTCAGTTAGAGGGTCAAAAGAAAGAGATCAATGAATTAAAAGAGTTATTTGACAGCAACCAGGAATCACTTGCTACAAACACACAGGAGTTGATCGATATCAAGTGAGTAGACAAATATTTTAAGTGTGAGAAGTTGTTAATAACTTAAACAATTTAGATACACATAGCATATTTTTTATATTTATATAAGGCTTATGTTTGTTTAATATGTTTGATACTGTAATTAAAGCTTTTAGGCCAAATAAAAAATGCATATAGATTTTAACTGTTTTTTTTTTTTTTACAGAGAGCTGCTAGAATCAGAGCAAATTAAACGGACACAAAATCTTGAGAAGAAGCTAAGATCTTTATATAAGCGTCTTGAAGAACATCAGACAAATACAGAGAGTCTTCATGTCCACCTCGCAGCCCAAATGGAGGCTTTTCAGCTCCAGGTACAGGCAGAGCTGGAAACTATTTAAAAAATAATAAGAAAAATTGCATGTATATTCTCTTTGTTCATGTGGATTTCCTTTTAATTTATCCTGCCTCTTTATTCATATGGTAGTGGTTGGATTTGCCCACACTTAATACTTTCGGCCAACATACCACAGTAGAATGACGGCTATGACTTGATCTGGATTCTGGTAACAGAACTAAGCTACAAAAAAATATTGCCAGCTACAGTTGGGCCAGTTTTGGCCCACAATACACATGCTAAAACTGGCTAAGTGCCTTAACTGGGCCACATTCTGCTCTCTGGGGTGTGTGATTGTGTGTGTATCATGCTGTACGGTTGACTAGGTTGCCATTTAGGGTGCATTCCTGCCTGAGATTTTGTCTGGAGCCCATCCAGAATTTTTGGGTGCAGGGCAGTAATCTCCCTGCACAGGGAGCATCCACTTTGCCTACCATGTGTGTTTTTTGGGAAGTAGGAGGAATCCAGAGTACCCGGTAAAAGTCTACACATACACAGGGAGAACACACTAAACTCCTGACAGGCATAGACTAGAATGAGAATCGAACCCACAACCCCAGATCCATGGAGCTGTGTAGTACACACACTACCTGTGGCACCACCATGCCGAGTTCAAGGACAGCTAACACAAAAAAATTAGACCTAACATAGCTTACAAGACAAATGGGTTGTAAGCCTAATTGTAATCTCTTTATTGGTTTGTTTCAGTTTTCGCCTGGAGTTCAGCAACCCAGCAGAGCTGATGAGCAGTTTCAGGTTGAGGAACAGGTCATCATATCAAACAAGAAAGAAAGAAAAGCACATAAAAAAGCGGTTAAAAATACAGAAGAAGAAGAAAAAGAAATTGCAGGAGAGGAAGAAAATAAAGAAGACTACGCCGAAAAGGAAGAGGAAGAGTTTAATACGGAGCAAGCAGTTGCTGAAGAAGTTGAAGCAAGTGAATTGCCTGTACTGGAGGAACTTGCAAAAGAGCTTCAAACTCCTTCAGAGGAACTGGATGTTGAAAGTGAAGAGGATGATTCTGAGGTGGATAATACAGAAGAGATAGAAACTTTACAGGAGGCACACATGGTCACAGATGAAATAGAGGAGAGTGTTGAAGCTCAGATCCAGACAGCCTTGCAGGATTCAGATCATGAGACTGTTGAAACAGGGAAGATTATGGATGAGGAAGTGGAAGTACCTGTTGGAGAAGAGATTAATTTTGAGAAGGCAGGTGAAACAGAGAAGCGAATAGAAGTGTCAGATGCAGAAGAAATCCAGACTCCTTTAGAGGATTTAAGCATATCCACCACTGAAACGGAGGACACTGCTATGGAGAAGGAGGTAGAATTGACTCCAGCACAGGAAATGGAGACAGGATCAGAGATAACGGACGGATTCTCAGATATGATTGATGAAGTTTTTAGTGAGGAACATGCGGAGCATTCTGCAGATGAAATTCACAATGCTTCAAGTGAGAAATCAACTCCAGAAATTATGCCCCAGGAAGATGGTAATGCAGAGCAAAAAACTGGAACTGATTCTGAGGAGATTCCGGTTGCTTCAGATGAGACCGATGTAGCCACAAATGGGAACGTGGACAGTCAGATGAGAGACGTTATACCAGATGAGACTGAGCAGGAAGCAGCGATGGATCATACAGCGGCATCTGCCAAGAAATCGGATGTTTCAAAAAAATCAGTATCAAAAGTCTAACAGGCAAAAGAAACACTACAACAGCACATTAACTTTTTCTCATGTCAGTTTCTTACTTATGTTTTAAGGACTTTTGTGTGAAATATGTGGTCTCACTATACTCTTAGACAATATGGAGTCCTTGATTAGGCCTCTGAAAGAACAAGTTTTTTACTAGGCCCCTACAGCAGTGTTTTTCTGACTAATTATTAATTGTGTAATGAAGCTTGAAGTACACTAAAGAACCTCTTTATTCTAAGAGTGTAGTGTCATATTAAAAAAGACTGCTTGAGAGTTATTGTACAGTTCTTTAGTCTTTCTTTTGTCTGACTGAAAGCCAACACTATCTAAACTTTATTATCCTGTGGAGGTTTATTCCTTTTTGATTCTTTAAAATAATAATTTTAAAAAAATGTTAGTTTGTTTTCTAAACAACAAAAAGTTTGTTTAACTTTAGAGATCCTACAGGGTTTTAACATTTTTATCAAAACACTAGCCTTTTAAAATAAACTAGATTTTACATTTTATAATACTTCTCCTGTCCTACCCTTCTGTCTTATGTGCAGTTGTCACCAATCAGTGAAATCGGACACCACTTGTGTATTTTCAGCGATAAGGTCATGGGGTTGGTGCCTCATCCAGAGTTCACCCATGTGCGCACATGTCTTGTCCGTGATATATCAGAAATCCTAAAGTGTATGGAATAATGGTAGTTTTATAGATTAATCTTAATGCTGTGTTAAAAGTCAAGAGCTGAATTCCATTTACAGTTAAAAAACCATATTTAAAAATAAAAAAATACAATAAATATCAATTGTACTTTTGATAAAGAGTGTCTCTTGGCATTTAAAAACTAGAAGAATATAAATTAGATTTTAGTAGTGTGTGTATATACTGTACATGTGTATATATTAGTGAGGAAGCTTATGTGTGTATAGGCCTCTAGAGGTTGCTGTTAGTCCATCAAAGAACCAGTATTGCTGGTGTAGTAAAAAATGAAACAGAACTGTATGTTGTAGTAAGCGGCAACATGGTGCCTCAAAACATGGGGATACTGGGTTCGATTTTGCGTCTGGTTACTGTCTTTGTAATGGAAAGACATCTGCATGTGTGTGTGTGAGAGAGAGAGCGAGAGAGAGGGAGAGATTGAGATGGAGATTTAGGTTCCTTATCCTGTCTTGCATTTAATGCTTTGTGTTTTATGTTGCACTTTACAAAAAGGCAGAAGAATAATGAGACAGTGTGCCATCTAGAGCTGTCTGATAAATAAAGACAAATCGTTGTAACGGCAATATAATTGAGTTCTCCATGGATTATCTAGTACATTTAAAGGTGCTCTATTACAGCTGTAATTCCAAATGACTTTCTTACTTGCTACATATGACCACTATATAGAGCACAAAGTAAGTACACCGTATAAATGTACTGCATATCCAATAGGTGCAGAATACTCAAGTCTATGGAATGCCATAAGGCTGTGAATGTTGTCCAATGTTGTCAAACATAATGATCAATGACATCTTCTCTTAGGTTGCACAATGCATAGGAAAAACTATGTATGCGGATAACGAGGTTTTGTGGATAAGAGGCCGCAATATATCGTGGGCCAGTAAGAAAATGCAAGCTGCAATAGCTAAAATGGAAAAATGGGTTAGGGTTAGGGTTAGTAATTTGTTTTTCATCGCACCATAAAATCAGACTTCAATCCTTAAAATTGTATCACATGGAATGTTTTCAGATTTAAACATCAAGTGAGATAGTTTACACGTTCAGGCCGAGAATCTATTTAAAACATGTCCAGTATCAGCCATGCAAATGTCTGTTTGGATCAGAAGTATAAAGTTAATGCTGGTATATTGGAATCATCTCCAGGTGCAAGGTGTAACACATCCTGTGTTTTAACATATTGCTGGGAACGTAAAGAGACAAAAGAGTGGACAGGTGATGCAAAGGCAGAAAATGTTGGGTTACACCATTTACAGTACAGCCCCACAGTTTCAATTTATTCAGTTGCTCCCTATTTATTCCCTTTGCCAAGATTGACCTTAATTTAAAGAAAGAAGAACTTTGATAAACATTATTCAGACTCAGTGTTTTTATTCACAGATGGCTTCAAAGATCCTGAAACAGGGTATGTATGTGCAGCAGTATATATCCCAGTGAGTGAGTCATATATATCGCAAAAAGTGGATCAGACCATCTGTCCACAGAGCTATTGGCAATATTATTAGGCCTGCAGTGGATGGAGAAGGAATTAAATAACACCATTATTGTATAAAGCAGATTCAATATAGCAGATATTATCATTGAAATATTTCTCATAATGTGCAGGATGTTAGTCAGTGGCATATCTTTCATTGTGTCATGTCATTGTGCGGAGTATAAGTCCCACTGAGCAAAGCTGAAGCTAAAATATTTATTAGCACATATGCATGATAGTATATGTACTATGTATGATAAGCAGGAGTATTGGAATGATAATAAAACCACAAGACATCTACATGATATACAAAGACATGTTGATGCTGACAGGAAGGAAGGCTGGGATGAAAATATCATAAAGGCACTCACACAAGTGGAGAATGCACACAAAGCAAAACCAGTTAGACTAATGGACAAACTGCGACCCTGACAGAATGAGCACATAATGAGTGACCGACCCTCTGCCACTACATGAAATACTTGAAGGGCAGACGAGAAGGCTTGTAGTTTAGTAACCTGCTTGGAGACCAGAAGATCTTCGGTTCGAACCCCACAACTGACAAGACTCAAAACTGCTCTGTGGGTGCTGTGGGTATGTGTGTTCACTGCCCTCTAGTGTTCACTATTGTGTATGTGTGGTTTCTACTGCACAGATGGATCAAATGCAGACGTCAATTCCATTACACAGTGGCCAATAGAGTAGCTCACTTTCACTAAAGTAACACCATGAAGACCTGTTAATATCAGCAGACCAGAGATATAAATGTTTTATTATTATTTTTAAAAATATGAATGAATGAATGATTTTGTTGTAAATTAGTGGGGGTTTTTTTCTTTTTGCATAATAGACTTGTTCAACACTCCAGTCCAGTAGGTGGCAGTAAAGCACCTCTAAACTGGCTTGCCAAAAAAAAAATCCACTTAACACAAGAGAAGAAGTCACCTAGTTTTTCTCGTCTCCTGCTCCTGTAGCGGTATAATAATGTAAGACTGGATGATCAGGGTTTACTCTCCTCACCGGTTTACCGGCTAGCAACACTATAAGCTCATGGTATCAAGGGGGGCTTTATTTCCTTGGGGGGGGAATTTGCGATATTAAATCAGTGGGCCTTGTGTGTGTTATTGGGGAATGAGCGAGGAGAAAAGCCCGGACAGCTGCAGGAGAAACTCTGGGTGCACCAGGTAGCGTAACTACACACAGCTACACACTGTTAACTAGCCTGCTAGCATTCACCGGTTAGCTAAGCTTGCTAAGCTAGCACCAACTTTCCCTTTATATTTTAATTAACTACACACAGGACAGTGGAAAATGTGCTGTTTTTACACTTCTACCTAATACATCTTCCAGTGAGATATATATATATATATATGTGTGTGTGTATATAGGTGTGTGTGTGTGTGTGTGTGTGTGTGTATATATATATATATATATACACACACACACACACCTATATACACACACACACACACATACATGCATACATATACATGTATAAGCTGTGTAGGTTTATAACAGTTTATAACAGACTAGTGAATCAGAATCAGAAATATTGTATTGATCCCAGAGGGAATTTCCACTTGTTACAGTTGCACATGTTTATACAAATAAAAATAAAATACACAGAAATATTGCCATATTTACACTAAATTCTTACACTAAATAAATACAGTATTATTGCACCTCTGAGTTATTGCACACACATTAAATTGCCCAGTTGTACCATAGTGTCACCCACTAAAGAAGGAGTTATGGAGTTTGATGGCCACAGGTATGAAGGACCTCCTGTGGCACTCTGTGGTGGACTTTGGTGAGATGAGTCTTGCACTAAATGTGCTCCTGTGTCTCATGACGGTGTTGTAAAGTGAGTGGGAGCCGCTGTCTATAATGGCCTGCAGCTTAAACTGCATCCTCCTCTCCGACACTGCCGTCAGTGAGTCCAGCTCCACTCCCTCAACATCACCAGCCTTGCAGATCAGTTTGTTGAGTCTGTTGGCATCTGCCACCCTCAGCCTGTTGTCCCAGCCTGCAACAGCATAGAGGATAGCGCTCGCCACAACAGACACATAGAAAACCCTGAACATAGTCCAATGTCAGATGTTGAAGGACCTCAGGTGCCTCAAAAAATAGAGACTTTGTCCCTTTCTGTATAAGGCATCCCTGTTCATAGTCCTGTTTATTGTCAGTATGCACTCCCAGATATGTGTAATCCTCCACAGTGTCCAAACTGACCCCCCCTAATGGACACCAGGGTCACTGGTGCCTTGTCCCTCCTGTCCACCACCAGTTATTTTGTCTTTGTCACATTGAGCTCTAGGTGGTTTAGCTTGCACCATGCGACAAAGTCCTTCACCTTTTCTCCCAGAGAATAACAGTGCTAGTTGCTATACAAACACACCGGTGACCATCTGTCTCTCTGTCCCTCATTCTGTCAGTGTTCTCAGTATAGAGCAAATGCTGGCTGTGAATCCTGGGAAGACGCCCATCAGTCTGCTGCAGGAGTATGGAACGAGGATAGGCAAGACACCGGTGTATGACCTGCTGAAGGCCGAAGGTCAGGCCCACCAGCCCAACTTCACCTTCCGCGTGTCTGTGGGAGAGATCAGCTGCACAGGCCAGGGCCCGAGCAAGAAAGCTGCCAAACACAAGGCTGCTGAAGCTGCTCTCAAGATGCTGAAAGGAGGGATGCTGGAAGCGTTAAAAGGCAGCGTGATGGAAGGAGACCACTTTGATGACATAGACATTCCCTTGGAGGGAGACTGGTAAGAATGACGTAAATGTGTAAGTAGTTTTAAGTGAACTATTTGCCTGACTTGGACCTTCCGGTCACATGACTGGTTCCCTAACTACAAGGCCATGGCTGCCCCATTTCAGATTGTAATCAGAATCTGACTACCTTACACTGATGAAACACAGCAAAATAAATTTACTGCATTCACTGTGACATTGTTTTGACAATCGTATGCAACATCAGGACATTTATTTCTGTTCAGAATCACGAAGACATTCAATAGGGTTGAGGTCAGGTGGCTAATTCATGTGTGAAAAGGATTCCTCATGCGCTCCGAGTCACTCTTTTAAAAAAGTAATAAAAAGTACTGTAGAGTTTGAATGTATGCTCTGTGTTGACAGTAATTAGTGTTTTCTGCAGCTCCCAGTCAGAGATAAAGTTATCCAGTTCCAGCCAGCAAGCTGAATGTAATCCAGTTGGAGCTCTACAGGTGAGGGACAGATGCCTGATGGTGTGCAGACACACAATTTGTAATGTCTCTAGAATTAAATAATGTCCCTTTTCCTCTTTGAGAGAGAGAGAGAGACACTATCTTTCTTCTATGTGTGTGTGTATATATATATATATATATATTTATATATGAATAAATTCTACAACTTTTTGTAGGAACTGGTAGTGCAGAAAGGTTGGCGTTTACCAGAATACACAGTCACGCAAGAGTCTGGGCCTGCACATCGCAAAGAGTTTACCATGACATGCAAAGTAGAAAAATTTGTTGAGATTGGTAAGTAGGGTCATTACATTAATACATGTTAAATGTATCACATTAGTTAAAAGTATTGTCATAACTATGTGACTAAATACACCAATCAGACTAAATACACCAATGTTAAAACTGCCTTAACAGCACTGACTTCACAAGACTTTGAAATGTGTACTGTGGTATCTGGAAACAGAACATTAGCAACAGATCCTTTAGTGGATCTTGTCAGATTAAACCAGACAGGCACATCCGTAAGCCTTGGGTGCCCATGACTCTGTCATTGCGTCACCACTTGTCTTTCCTTGCCATTTCAATTTGGTCCATGTAAGTTTTGCTCAGATCTTTACTCTGTTCACATGGTGTCAAAATTAACGCACCCCTTGACAGGTGCCATTGTAATAAGATAATCATTGTCATTCAGTTCACCTGTCAGTGGTTTTAATGGTATGACTGATCAGTGTGTCTTGTGCTGTTAGTACAGTCCTCTAATATCTTCAAGTGTACATGACGTTTACTTGACTTTCCACAGGTAGCGGTACATCAAAGAAGCTTGCCAAGAGGAATGCAGCAGCAAAGATGCTCTCTCGGATCCACGATGTTCCTGTAGACATGCGCAGCAGCCACGAAGCCGAAGCAGAGGACGACACCTTCAACATGGTGAGGGATTTTCACCTTTAGAAGAACCTGGTTCACTACACTAACACCTCAATTAATTAAGCTTATGTCTTCTGTGTTGCTTTCTTGTTAAGCATGTAGGTGGCAGGCTAGAGGGAGGGAAATGTAAAGGGTTTGGATGTACATGGGATTCTTTGCGCAACTCAGCTGGAGAGAAGATCCTGCAGCTGCGTAGTCACCCTCTGGGCCTACCCAATTCCAACTTCTGCTCTCTGCTCCATGACCTCTCTGAAGAGCAACGCTTTGACGTCAGCTATTTGGACATAGGTAAAAGACATGGCTAACTCCACACCGGTT
The DNA here is from genome assembly GCA_028565595.1 of Duopalatinus emarginatus. NCBI lineage: Eukaryota > Metazoa > Chordata > Actinopteri > Siluriformes > Pimelodidae > Duopalatinus > Duopalatinus emarginatus. The sequence goes on along the minus strand of JAOVVF010000017.1, from coordinate 10,983,489 downwards.
GCATTTTCTGGATGATGGTAAAATAAGGTTTATTTTTTTTTATAAATAAACTAGGCAATCAGGAACCCATAGGCATGTAAAAAACACTGACAAAACTAAGTCAAGTTGGAAAACATATGATAAATTGGTTATAAAAGCAGGATCAAGCCCGCTTTGGGTTTGTTTTTAAAACCACAAGAATAGCATGCATTTGTGTTGTGAACCTGCAGTAAGATAGTGGTATGGAAATGGCATTGAAATTTGCCTATCACCTTGCTGTCAAAGTCCATGTTTAACACATAAGCCGCAAACTTTATCGGTTTCATTTATAATGCGCAGTTGTCTGTTATCTCTTTGACAGGAAAAGTACTTGATAAAAAAACTTGATGGCATTTACTAAATGTGTACGTGTGTGTCTTGTCCAGAGGAACGCAGTCTCAGTGGCCGCTACCAGTGTCTAGTGGAACTGTCCACTCAGCCCATCACAGTGTGTCACGGCTTTGCCCCCAGTCAGGATGCAGCACGGGCTAGCGCAGCGCACAATGCACTCCAGTACCTCAAGATCATGGCTGGAGGAAAGTGAGTCTGTGTCACTGACCAGAAATATGAGTTTAGGTTTGTCAGTACTGTAGTCCACAGTACTGTAAACTAGGGGCTTTTTGGATGTCAGAGGCATATTATCTTGTTTGCAAACCATGCGTAATGCCCCAAAGACACTTGACTTATTCCCATGGGCTCTGATGAAAGATGAACTGATTCAGTCTTGTGTCTAAAAATGATTGAGGACTCATTTTAACTGAGGGCCTCGTCTTTTCTACTACCTCCTTGTGATGAATTTGTTGTTAAAGTATAAAATTTCTTGTTTTTAACTAACATTTTAAACCAACATTCCCCTAAATTATTTGAATAGAAATGTTTTTAACTTGATCTTGTAAACAGCTTTGCACTGGCAGTGTTTAGCAAAATCTATTAAAACACACTTCATTGATATGTTCCTGGAGTCTGAAAGTTACAAATTAATCTCCATATTCATTGGATTATTTGGTCCACATGTTGCAAAATTGCCTTTTCAATTTTTGTTCAATTAGTGTATTGCTGTGCAAGGTTATTGTTTTTAAATAACTGTTTTTATTTGAGCAAAATTAAATAAAGGTAGTAAACTGTAAAAGTTTTTAGTCCATAAGAAACACAATTATTAGCAACAATGTATAGAAAATGAATTTGATCAGTTTCAGAGTTGTCCGTTATTAAACAAATAATAAAAATGTTTTGATTCAGTGTATGTTTCATACTCAGGCTTGTAGTATAACAACAACACCTTCAAATAAATACAATGACACTTATTTTTGCCATTACTCAATAAACTAAAATTGCAAATAAATACTTTATTATCATTAAACAAAATAAATACTTCTACAGTCCAACAAAAGACAACACTTAACATAGTTAATATAATTTCAGTACTGCTTAAATGCAATACATTCAAATGACCAAATGCTGAAAAGAATGTTTCACATTGCCACAAACAGGTGATAAGTTAGCCTGCATTCATGTAGAAATTATACATAACTTCTATTGCAGTGCTTTTTCAAATACTCAGAAAGGTGTTAGAAAGAGTTCCTCTGTATTTTCTAAAAGAGAAAAAAAAAGCAAAACCCTAAAATTGATCATTAAGCATGTGAAGTGTCTTCAGCTTATTTCTCTATTAGCAGTGGTGAGTAAATTCTGTATGTCCTCTTCAGCATAGCCACTGCTGTCTGACTGGAAACTGTCTCCTCTCAAGGGTAAACCTGACAAACAGTTAATAAATACATGAAAATTATTATTTATTTATTAATTGCAACAACTGCTTTCATTTTGCTATCTGCAGTGCAGTGTTCTGAGAAGGCAATGTGCTCATTTCATGGTTTGCTTCATGACTTCCTGTAAGATACCAGATGGCACTTTGCTTGTATCAGTATTAACAGCAAAAAGTTACTGTGCGTGTGAATGTTAACAGCTTATTGGCTTGCTCTCATGTGTGGCTAATTTCTGCCTAACACTTCTCTCACACAAACTGTTCACATTAGCAGTTTATTTCTGCTGAGTGAATGACAGTAAGTTCTGTTTGAGGATGGAACAGACAAAAGTAATTAAATACGCTGGAACACCTTACTGTAGAAAGTCCTCTTGTACGTCAGTGATATAAAAAGAAAGAGTACGTGGTATGACTCACATTTCTGGTGTGTAGATGCTGTAACTGACAGTGTGTATGCACTACATTGCTCCACTGGTGTGTGTTCCTCCTCTCCCACGCTCTGCACCTATGCAGAAGCAACATATTAATGGTTTATTCAGCATGAATATTACAATAAATTCTGCATATTTAACATTGACTTATGCCACAGTACAGGCAAATACAAAAACTAATAAATACTTCTATGATTGTGTTTATCTTCGGCAACGCAACCGAATCCAAGTTATTGTTCAGGGCTCTGTAATGTACAAGTGTTGACAAGTTGTTTTTTTTCTCTTTTGTTTCTGAGAGCAACAGATACCACTGTGAATGACTGCCTTCAATTAAATTAAATGAATTAGAGAGTTGAATTCTCTGATCTGATTAGCCAGATGTTAATTATTTAAGCGGGAACAGTAAGTAACTTTATTTTATTAGGCAATTACAGAAGCACGAGTGCAGTTATACTAAATATAATTTTTAAAATTCACTATAATAGCATGTCTGAGTTTTTTTTATACTACATTTCTAAAAAAGGTAACAAATATAATAATAAAAAAAATAATATAATGACCAAGTGACATTTAACTGCTACTTGGCATCCATATCAATCCACCCTCTATTCCACTTTAGCTAGCTGGTTAGGTAAAGCACATTTCTTTGTATGTTTTAGTTAAGGTGTTTTCTCTCCTGTCTTCCATTCTATCTTCATATGTTGGGCTTAGACATTTTAATAATAATAATAAGTCATTAACATTACTATAGTAGCCGTTTTAAAGTAGATTTTCATGTAGTAAATAGTGCCAGTGAGGTTATACTAAATATTATCACTCTTAAAACTGTTTGACCAAATAAACACTTCAATAATAAACCATAACTTGTTTATAAGGACTTGTATGGCTGACATGGAACTAAATGTTGTGTATTTGTTGATAAATGACATGTTTGTTTAACGTTTATAGTAGGAGTCTTCAGTGTTATGTAACAGCGGTAGAGCTGTTTCTATAAGAAAGAACACAGGAAATGGATTTTGACTTCTCAGCAACATGATTAGCTATGTATGGTCAACTTGCTATGAGGAGAGGAAAGAGATAGAATTAAAGAAAACAAAAAAAAAAGAATGGAGTTTCCTTTCTATTCTTTCCATGTTAATGTGCCACTTGACTATGGTGTAAGGACTTCAAGACATGTTGCTGCTTTTGGACAGAAATCAACTTGTGGTACCAGCTTTACACCACACCATGGTTAATGATATAAGGAATAAACTGGGCATGATATGGGAATAATACACATCTGTTTCACATCTGCACAAATCCACAAAGGCTTCAACACTAGCTGTTTCCTAGATGACAACCTAATGTATCAAATCTTATTGTTTTTGTATAAATATGGGTATTACTACGCACCTCCTCCAACTCGAATGAGTTAGCCTGCTTGAGTTGGCAGTTGCTCTGGCTAGTGGAAACATTGCTGGGGCTAAGGTACCTCTGCTGGTCTGATTGAGATGAATGCATCTGCACAGTGCTACCAGGGTACATGAAATGAAGAGAGTCCTCAGAAGCATCTCTGTGAAGCATAGGGTCATCATCCTCCCATCCAGTAACCATGATCTGACATGGTGACCCTTGTGTGATGTTTGGGTGCAGGGCCACAGGATCGCCATGTAAAACCTTGGATGTTACTGGTAATTCCACCTTAAGATCTTCCTGATTTTGTGTTGGTGATTTTGTATCTGTGATGCTTGGCTTGTGTTCTAGCTCATGTGTTGATAAGGCCACCGCTGATACACTGTGCATCTCTGGACATCCATACGGTGCTTTATGCACATGCTCTACCACTTGATGCAAAATTGCATCATACGTAATAATAGGAGTTGGTGCATTAGTATTAGCAGGATCTTTTGAGGAATCTGAGAGCAAATTGGAGCAACCTTCATTCAAGTCTGTATCCTGCGAGTTCCGAGTATGCCTTGATTCCAGAGACGCATGCTCTGACTTAAACAGGGAGCCCTTTGCCCTAGGCCCTTCTCTGTGCCCTGATTGTGACCACCGCTGGATCCGCTGCTTGTGTGCACTAACAGTCCTCTCATGGTCACATGCTTTTTCAGCAGCCCTTACTTCAGCATGCTGTACAGTCTTTTTTTCTTTCACGTTATGAGTCATGTTGCCATCTCCTGTGTCCCTGTAGCACTGGTTGTGGCTCCTTTCATCCCTCACATTCCCCACCATCATTTCAACCACATCCGGCAGGCTGTTCCTTTTGCGAGGAGAATAGTTTGGAGAGGCAGAGTCTGATCCACGTGTGTACAAGCACATCTTGGACACGGTGTCTTTTAGGCGCTCTACAGGAGAGCGCGGTTCGGTGCGGACGTTGCCAAAGAAGCGCTGACCGATGCTGCGTTCTATGGTGGGTGAAGAAAAGCTGAACTCGGGTGGTGCCAGCTTTTGAAGTGGTGTCCGAGATACATGGGAGTAGAGAGAATAAAAAGCGTTGGCCATGGCTGTTAACACTTCCACCTGACGGAAACGACCTGCACAAAGCAGAACCACAAACAAATGCTTGATTGAAGAAAGCTGAAAAATAGCTGGAATTTTATTTCTAAAATACTGTTATAATTGTAAAACGATGCTTAAAATTTCTATAATCCTTGTGTACAAGTAATAAGCTATCCAACCAACATTTACAATTCTTTATTAAAACTAAACAAATTGACATGTAAAAGCTTGTAGGAGAATACACCATGCCCTTTCTACAACAAATCGAATTTGGTAGACATGAGGAAAATGTTTTCCTGTAAACCATACAGCCATTTATTTAGCACAGAAAGGAGGGCCATTATCACCTCTGTTTTTTTTAGATAAGGAACTATTTCTGCTTACTGGAGCCGTGGTTTATTTCCCCATGCTGAAATCTACCTCGTGCTGCTATTCAAGCTATTTATCCACTACAAGTTAAAAATGTTATGCTTTTCATAAATGGTCTTTCCTTATCTTCCACAGCATCGTTTAAAATTACCCTATTCCAGCAGCAAACACCCCTGTCAGCACCTCTAGACCAACCCCTATGCTAGAACTTAAAAAAGAAATACTGTGGAATTAGTCATGTAGTCCGTCTCATTTTTACTGTAACTTGTCTTAACAACGTGTGGACAGATGAATCATTAGCCATAGTTATTAGCTCAAGTTCATGTTCAGTTGCCATAGCAACTCTCACAACTTGAAGTGACTGTATCAGGTTCCCAATTGTTCTTCCACAAATAATGGGTTGTTTCACATTTCACATGGTCTGTTTGAATGACCATGATTTAACAGCGGACTTCCCTTGAGTTTAAATGTTTTTGGAATTTCAGTACTTTTTTTTTTTTTTACTCATTATGGAAATGAATCCCAACCATATTCAATTGAAATTTAATTTATCTGTGAAGACATCTTTACAGCTGGGGTTACAGTAGATTTTGTTTTAACACTTAAAGCAGTGTAGTGTTACTTACTAGCGAGTGAGAGGCTAGGGTCCTCTTCACGAATGCGGCAGAGCTGTGACTCGAGAAACAGGCGGAAGTTTATGCCTCTGAGCTGTGAAGGGAAAGTGAAGAAACGAGGTGGAATACGCGCGGTCACTTGTGGCTCCTCACGACCAAATCCTAACTGGTACAGAGTCTCCTCTGCATCCTCAGCACACATCTGCAGCACCTCAGACACACTGGTGTATGTGAGAGAGGGAATGTGAGAGATGGAGAGCGAAAAAAAAAGTGCTTTTAGTTCAGAAGGAAACCAAGTTTGTTTGTGATGGCTTACCTGGAGGCGGTCTTACTGGTTGTGGATGAGAAGATACTAGATGCCATACTGTGGCCCATGTTTTCGAATGGCAGATCAAGCCTCTGCTGAGGAGTGCTGCTGACACACGTTCACAGTATAAGAAAACATAAATTACAGGAATAGAAGCTATAGATAACTGTTGGTGGAAAGAGAAAAAGAGGGTTTAAACCTTGTGTGCAAATCTTTGCGACGTGATTTAGGAGGAGGCAGGAGCAACGGACAGTGCCTACAGAGAAATAGTAAAGGTTGTGAATATTTCTGTAAGACTTTCAGCCCTTAAGGGTAGGATTTCGGCAGGACTGAAGTATATCAGGAAACATTCCTTACCCAAACTCTTCATCATCCAATTCACCTGTAGCTGCAACAGAATAACATATAATAATATGTATATTATAAACTAATGCATTTCCACTTAGGGTACATGTCAGCACTACTCCTAATGCTTTATTCATGAGTTTATTTATGTATATCTTAGCATGTGTGTGCACACGGTTTACTGTATCTGCCTGAGTGCAAACATGTATAGAGGAGTGTTTATAAAGTGAGGGACAAGTGTTCTTTAAACCATAGACTAAGCTTTGTGGGGGTTTTTTCTGCATGACCACAGCAGCCACTTCTTCAAAGACATACTAATAAGTCAGATGGCACTTAGAGAACAAGTAGAGCTCCTTTTGTAACAAACAATTGTTTAAAATGCCCTGAATGAGACGGCTGATTAGGTAACTTCTCTCAGCCTCACAACACTTGGCTGACAAGTCATGGCTTGCCTAGAGAAAAAAACTCTGCAGGTTGTTACCTATGGAATTTATGGCAAGACCCAGTCTGATAAGTGTTTAGAAGTTTTGTTTAGACATTTACATGACATTTTGCAGTGTTTCACAGGCATTGATTCATTTGTGGGGGCCTTCCACAATATCAACACTGACCACCACATATGTTCTTTTTTTTTTTTGTTACTCTCCCTCTTTCTTATACATATTTAGTGGTACAATTGCTGACTTTTTTTTGTAAGAGTGACTTAACTGTGGTATGCTGCTTTAAAAAAAAGCATTGACTCTTGTCACAGTTTTTGCTCGGTGTTCTTAATTCCGCATGCTTGTTGGATTTGTTTTGCTTGGTTGAACATTTTTTGCACTTTTCACATAGACAGTACTCTATAAGTCAATTCAGATACTGAATTGTCAAATACTGAAAAATACAACATGAAGCAATGGTGCTGTATATATTATTAGTCACATATTCATTTGTCACTTGGTAATTAAAATGTTTGCCATGGAGAACCATATACACAGTATTGTTTAATAATCTGAGAAAACATGGGTGTGCCATGCTGACACGCACACGCACAAACATACCCCAGTCACCATACAGCCACAAACAGAATCAAATTATTTGGGAAACACTGCGTTTTTATTTTTTTTATATACATATTATAAATAGAACTGTCTTGTGTAAATTAAAAATGCTACTACAGGACTAATTTTCCATACCTTCAGCCCCAAGGCTCAGGTCATCCTCAAAACTGCTAGCAGTCTTTAACAAAGATTCTAAAAAACACAGATATATTTAATAGCAACTTAACAACCCCATATTCTTAAATTTTATCTGTTATGCCACTGAATCTCATGACAGGTCAGTCTTTTTGCTAGAGCTGATGTGTAAATCTATAGCACTCTAACTGTACAGTGCTTAGTTCTGACTTACCCAGAGTGAGTTGACTTGGGTTCTCTTGACTAGCTTCATTTCTGAATTTTTACACATGGGGGAAAAAAGTGTGAGAGCTGGCAAAGTGAAAACAACAGCTACATTTATCATATCTGAATCAGCATGGTACGTGGGCGAACTGCAGGCAGGCAGGAAGATTCTCAGATAACAATGCACACTCGCAGTAACCCCACTGGACTGCAGATGAATCACAATTTTAATGGAAGTGGTAACCTTTACTAAAAAGACACAAATTAAAGAATGTAAAGTGTGATTTCTAACGATTTTCAGTCAGATGGTGTTTTGGTGATCGCGATAGAGATGCTGTCTAATACATGGCTCCAAAATCTCTTCTAGGCATTAAACCAGGTTGAGATCTGATGAGTGTGAAGGCCACAACATATGATTTACTATTTATTTTTATTTTTATTAAACCATTCATTGACCCGTTATGCCCTGTGGATGTGTGTGTAATCAGAACAGTAAGATAGAAATGTTTCATCATAGGATAAAAGTGATCATTCAGAAGAATGCTGTATTGTGCTGCACTAATGCTTCAAATCCTGCCAGTAAACAAACACTCCCTAATGCATGAGCCTTTGTTTTTTTTCCCTTTTGTCCCCACGCTGTAGGTTGACATTTTATTCTTTGTGTGCATATTTTGTTTTCTGCTTCTCCTGTAAAGTTCATCTGAATAATATAACAGTTATTACATCATGTCTGTCTCGATATAAAAACAGTTTGCTTTATATTCTGTTATTTGATTCTTGGTTCTTGCAAGCAGACTCTTGAGTTTCCATTCATTTGAAGCACAACATTAAACCACAAAGATCTACCTTTACAGCTACTCACACACACTGCTTTCCCCCAGACACAGTCAACCGTGAACAGATACACACACTTAGAGACTTACCCACAGCTTTGGAGCCAGGTTTCAATCTTTCCAGTAGAGCATCCTGTGGAAAAACATACAAACAAATGTGTGTGTCTGCATTCATCTGTCATTGCTGTTTTGTTTTTTTTTGCCTGTTTTCTATGCAGTGGGATTGTATTACTCATCAATCATTGAATCATCTGCACAGTAAATTCTTAATAAACACATTATAGAAATTTATCTCATTCTTTTCGAAGGCTTCCTTTCAATAGCAGTCATTTGATTGTTGTATTTGCATAAACCAAAAAAACTGCACAGCACACCTTTATTTCACTGTAACAATTGCAAATAGTTGCAAATGTTGTTCTTGTGGGGAAATTTAAATTGTCTTTATACAAGAGCTTGGTTGAAAATTAAGCTTTATCTATCGTGAGTTCTTAACAGTGTAACAAAAACAGGATGTCATTTATGAACTGTACATCACTGACGTAAACTCCATATTAGCATACTAATCATGGAGTTACTTTTAATCTGGTACAAGTTCTGGTTCCAAGTTATCCTAGAAGATATAAAGATATTCCCTACACGGTTTACAAACATCTGGATCCTAACATAGCTCTAATTTCAGGAGGCTTGAAGTTCACAGATGAAGCTACTGAAATTCACTGGAAGATAGATATTTGACAAAGAGATTTTAACCCCTATTCAAATCGAAATCACAAGTTTTCAAGTCTGAAGAAGTCAAGTCAGATACCACTTTCTAATGCTGGCTAGTAGCAGCGAAGTCACTTGAAGATACTATAGCTGTTCCTAACCTGTTCCCTATTATAGGAACGAGCACATGAGGTGACATTAAATAAGCAGAGCAAAGCAAAAAACACATTGTAATAAAATGCAACTGGGGCGACTAATTTGATCATTGACAATTCAGCCTTTAGGTGACATTTAAAAATAATAATAATAATAATAATCGTCACACACCCATAAGGGTGTTGATTCTGGTGACACAATAAACCAACAACCTTCAGTGTCTTACACAGCCATCAACCCTGGGCCACTTTTCCCTGTAGCTAAAACATCAATACGTGTAAACATATAATTGTCTGTACTACTTTACAGCCTACCACCAAGGAAGATTTTGTCCTGTAGAGAGAGCTGTGCAGCTGCAGCGGTAAGCGAGTTGCTGGATGCAGATGCATGTAGCTCTGTATCTTCCACCGTGAGCCAGTGGCGGCTGCACTGAGCCCATGCCTGCCGTCGGTTCACAGAACATGGACTGTCCATCGCTAGTAGGCCTAGAAGAAGAGATACAAAAGTTACGTAGATGACTGCTAATAAAAACTGATCAGATTAATCTCAGAGATAAAGATGAGATAAGAACATGGACCTGGAATTTATATTTAGCACACTATTTTAAATAGAGATGTGCTATAATCTAACCTATGTTCAATTATTAACTAATCTTTCCTCCTGCTTTATCCTAGTCAGTGTCAAGGTGGATACCGAGGTATACACCGGGACCAGTGAATGCAAAGGGGTAGGAAAACACTCCAAATTAGATGCCACAGACTCATCTGCACCTAGGGGCAGTTTTACAGTGGCATGTTTTGGGTGCTTGAAGGAAACCAGATAACCCAGAAACAGTAACACGGGCTAGGTTCAACATGATATCAAGAAAAGGGGAGCCTGGAAAATGTGACACAGCAATAAAGTCAAGCAAAACAAAGCAATGAAAAGGTTCTTTAAGGGTTTATGTGGGTTCTACCTGGAACATTTTCTGACAGCAGACACAAATGAGAGGGAAATGTTATAAACAAGTTTCCATGTTTGTTTGTTTTTTTTATATCTCTACACTGCTGCTCAGATGATATATTGGCATCCCGTTTTGAAATATAAAGCTTTAGACCAGAGTCATAAATTTCGCATGTTTGAATTTAGTTATCATTATGACACGCTAACTCAAGTCCACGCGCGCCATCACTCACAGGAGAGAAACGACACCGATACACAGCCACCGACAACACAATGGTAGCTACAACTTCCTCCTCAGCAGCAAGTCAAGTGCAAATACATCGCCCTAGACGAGCTCAGTCATTTTACAGTCCATATTATAATCAGAAAGCCGGCGTGTTTTCGCACATAAAGCACGACAGCGTGGTTTACCTAGGCGACTTTGCGTTGCCAAGCCTTTGTGCTGTAAAGGTGCACACTTACCTTCAAAAGACCGCTCCTAATTCCAGCATCTTTACAAAATCCACCGCAAGTGGAAAGCGTTCTATTGTTTTACACATTCACCACGGAGCACAGCGGTTTCACACTGAAAGGAAGGAAAGAAAGAAAGAAGGAAGAAAGAAAGAAACACCCTCATGTATTTGTTTTTTAAAGGAAATAAAGCATTGTTGCTCCGCCGACGCGAAACTTTCGCGCTGGTTCTGCTGACTGACTCTCTTCAGCCTCGTGACACATGACGGAAGCAGGTAGAGGAAGAGGAGCCGCTGTGAGGCTTCGTGAACAGCAAATACTGAACATCAGTAATACAGCCGTCGACATGAGCAAACAAAACTCACTTTTAAAGCACACGTACGCCTCAGTAATTACAGTCATTAACACGACAGTGTAGCTACATGTTACCTGCAAATCCAGTCTGTCCGACTGTTCCAGGCAGGTGCCTAAAGCGTGGCCACGTTTACCCATTGCTGCCTTCTGCCTACACATAAATGATATCAAATATTAACATAACCAGATAAGTTTTAAAGCAGCAGATGGTCGAGTGTGTGAGCTTAGGCTTATACGTCTCATTTACCAGTTAATACTTCACAAAGCCCTCAGTGTGAGGAAAAATCCCATGAAGCATTTTATTAGGAACACCTGTACACCTACACACTCATGCAGCTATCTAATTACAGTAAATCAAACAGATGTGGGCTAGAAGCTTGAGATAGCAAACGATTATGGGACAGTTATGGCAATGACAAGTGTATTGTGGACTCATCTCCTTTACTCATCATCATCACCACCATCACACCCAGCAGAACGGCTTTCACCCACATCTCCTCCACTACCATCATCATCATCATCAACACTGTCACCCCCAGCAGATCGGCTCTAACCCTTACATCCTTCACTATCACTATCATATGGTTCCTGTGATATGCAAGACAACCTGCCTTGCTTCAGTTCCCAAGATGGCACACTCAAAGAAGCTGAATGACTACAGGCCAGTCGCCTTGACATCCCATGTGATGAAGACCATGGAGCGATTACTGCTGAACCTCCTCAGACCTCAGGTCCGACATGCTGAGGACCCACTGCAGTTTGCATACCGGGAGAAGTTGGGAGTGGATGACGCCATTGTCTACCTTCATAGTCTACCTTCTGGACAGGGCTCTGTTGTATCTGGACAAGGGGACCGGTGCTATGAGGGTCATGTTCTTTGACTTCTCCAGTGCCTTCAACACTGATGAAGATGGAGATGGACACACACCTGATAACATGAATCATTGACTACCTTACCGGGAGACCAAATCATGTCACGATCAGGGTCTACACCTCAGATATGGCGATTAGCAGCATTGGAGCACCAACAGCTCTTTCCAGTTCTGTTCACCCTGAGCACATCAGACTTTAAATATAACTTAGAGTCATGCCACCTGCAGAAGTTCTCTGACAATACTTCAGTTGTGGGGTGTGTGTGTAATGGACAAGAGAAGTAGTACAGGAGCCTGGTAGAGGACTTTGTGGTGTGGTGCAAAACTAACCACCTGCAGCTGAACATCACCAAAACCAAGGAGATGTGGGTGGACTTCAGAAAGACCAAGCCTTCTCTGCAGCCAATCTCTATCAAGGGGGTCGATGTGGAGGTGATCAGGACCTGCAAATACCCTGCTATACATCTGGACAACAAGCTGGACTGGTCAGTGAACACTGACACCCTCTACAAGAAGAGACAGAGCAGACTGTACCTCCTGAGAAGGCTCAGGTCATTCAGGATCTGCCAGAAACTCCTGCTGATGTTCTACCAGTCTGTGGTAGCCACCGTCCTCTTTTGTGCTGTAGTGTGTTGGGGAAGCAGCAACGAGAAGAGGAATGCCAGACGATTCAACAAGCTGGTGAGGAAAGCTGGATCTGTACTGGTAACCAAGCTGGAGTTCTTTACATCAGTGGCAGAAAGAGGAGCCCTCAGTAAGCATCATGGACAATGATCATCAGGCCTAGGAGCTCATTCAGGGGCAGACTGCTGTCCAAGTCCTGCTCCACTGACAGATTCAGGAAGTCTTTTGTCCCTCAAGCCATCAAACTGTTCAACTCTTCTTAGTACAGTAAGGTGAAATAAAATATGTGACTTTGATACACTCTGGACACTTGAATGGACATACCAACATGCCTTTTTATTGTCCACTACATATCTGCATATTTGCTAATTGCATGTCTGCGTGTTTGCACTACTTTTTATGATTGATCCTCTCTCAGCCTGCACTGCTCTATATTGCACTACTGGTTTACATTGCTTAACTGCACTACCTCCACTACTCATAGTGATTAAGAGAATATTCTATTCTATTTTTTTTTATATTTAATATTCTATCTCTTATATTGTTATTATTTCAATTAAATTTTATTTCTTATTTTAATTTTGCTCTTTTCAACTGTATTCTATTTATCTTCTGTTTTTACCTTCAGTGTGTAATGTGGATCTGCTACTGTATGCCTTGAATTTCCCTCTGGGATCAACAAAGTATCTATCTATCCATCTATCCATCTATCTAAAACTGGCCCTCAACCATCAGAAGAAGGAAAGAAGGTTTGATCTCAGTGATTTGAATCATAGCATGACTGTTGCTGTCAGATGGGCTGGTTTAAGTGTTTCTCTGGATGGAAACTTCTTGTTGATATGTGTATTATTTCTGTCAGCCAAGAACAGAAAGCTGAGGCTGTAGTAGGAACAGATTCACCAAAACTGGATAGTGAAAGACAAATTTCCATTTCTGCTTAGGTACACAGATGATAAGGTCATAATTGGTGCCAATTATCTTGTGATCTTTGTCAACCTATCTTGTGATAACAGTCAAGGCTGATGGAGGTAGTGTTAATTGTGTGGGAAGGTTTTCTCCTCACATCTTCGACCCTTAATACAAATCAATCCTCATTTAAATGCCAAAAACATTTTAGTATTGTTGCTGACCATGTGCATCCCTTATTCGTCTAATGGCTACTTGCATAATGATAACGCACCCTATTACAAAGAAATTGACATCTTAAAGCTTTAAATGAACATGACAATGAGTTCAATCGGCCCTGTAAAATCTGAATATCAAAGTAATGTTTCCACCATATTGTGGAAACCATGACTAAAAATTGAGGCTGTTTTGAGAGCAAAGGAAGACCCTACACAGTATTAATGTAATGTTCCTAATAAAATGCTTTGTGATCGCGTATTACTTACGTTACTGTTTACCTAATCCTTTATTGTTAAAACTACTTAATCAACCAATCAACTTTTCTGTAATTTGTAAGCTATTGCATTCCAAGTATTACAGTTCATCTATTTTTTTTTTTATCTAAATTGTGGTATTGGCATTGCAACACATGAGTAAAAACCATTACAAATTTGGATAAACAGAGTGCAACACACCTGTATAAGAGCGAATAAAATATAGTGTCATATTTCAGCTAAGCCAAATACAGAAACCAAAACATTTCCTTAGAACATGTTTTACTCCTTTTTGTATGTCTTGTCAGGTTTGGGGGCATGGTAAATAATACACCTGATGCACATGACTGTTGAAGGTGATATTTGATTGTTTTCTGCATTCCTCCTGCATTCTAGGGTGTACTATATCTACTTTACTCAAATATCAATCCAACCCCTCACTACTTCATTGCACACTTTTAGCAGTTTTATTTGTTGGCACAAGGTGAATATTGCCATGCAAACTCAAACATATGCATGCCGACATTCAAAGGAACTACGGGTTATATAAATTGTGTGATTGTGTACAGGTTTGTGTGAAATATCAAGACACTTTTTATTTCAAAAACGTTTTAAAAGTTTTTCTTTTGGTTACTGGGGTTAAGGTTAGTGTTAGGGTTAGGCATAGCATTAATTACCTACCTTTATTATTATCTCTATGGAAAGTCCTGACATAGATAGTGACGTGTGTGTATGTGCAGGTGGGTATGTGAAAGAGAGAGAGAGAAAGAGAGAGAGAGAGACCTATTCAATCATTCATGCATGACTAATCTGAGGATTGTATTGTTATTCTTGTCTGTGGTGTTTTTTAGACAGCTCTAGTTTCCATTCAGTCTGTATGTAAAGGAATCTAGCATATCGTCCAGGTCTGTTGGTGCAATGTTGTGATCAAGCACTAGATGTCAGCACACAACACTTTGAAAGCGACAAGACTTTTAACACTTGACTTCTGTACTCCAGCCACATCAGACCTAAGCAGCAGTGGATGCTGTGACATGAAATCTAATATCTTATATTTACAGTAGAAAAACTGTTCTACTGTGTTTTTTTTTTACTATAAGAAAGCATCTACAATAATCTGTAAAGATCATGTGAGAAACTTTTCTTCAGCTGAAACCCCTCATATTCCTCAGATTTATCCACTACATTAACACTACATCTGGCTGCTGAGGAAATAAGGTGCTTTACCAGGTCATTAAAAAAAGGGGTTATAACCTTTGCAATGTTTCTCTGCTTGTTATATCACTTTAATTAGAAAGCTGAAGTCATTATTATGAATCATCGCTCCATCTGTTGAGCTGCTAAATCACAAGATAGATTATCCTTGCTGTTGCCAAGGCAACTTGACACATCTGAGGTTCTGGAGCAGCAGCTGGTCCCACTAGCTGAACGTAACCGCTGCCTAGTTTGAACATAAATGGCCACGTATATGTTTGAGTTTATGAACGGTTGCACCACATAATTATGTAATTAATATGCACCACCCATAATTATATAAAAAAAACCTCTGTGCTTACAGTCACTATCCACTTTATTAGAAACACCTGTGCATTCATGCAGTTATCTACTTAGCCAATCATGTGGCATTAATACAATGCTAATAAATATATAAATTATTAGAAATAATTAAAAATCCAATCCTGTTCACTTACAATAAGCCTGTGCCCATGATAGTATCAGCCTAAACCAGTTTGGGCATTTTCTTCTGGACTCTCTCATCTTATCAACAAAGCATTTCACACCCACAGAAGAGTCACTCTCTTCTTGCTCTCAATTCATTGTAATACTCTAGAGTTTGTGTGAAAACCCCAGGAAATCAATAAACCAGGCCTTTCTCATCACATTTTCCTTCATTTGATGTGACATTGAACTGAAGTTTTTGACCTGTATCAGCATGACATTTATTCACTGTGCTGCTGCCACAGGATTCATTACATATCACTGTCTTGTCGCAGCGACTATTACCAGTGCTTGGTCATTCACACACTTACTGTAATCCTAACATGCCTTCTATCAATTCTATTAGCTGTAGTGGTATTGCATAATACCAGTGTGAACCTACCATGTGTTTACCCTATTATAAACACACACATACTAGTGAAAACACACTAAGGACAGTGATGCCTGGATTGGTGGGCATCCCTGGGTAACATCACTGGGCTCCCATGTGAGTGACCTGGGTTCGATTCCCAATCTGGGCAGCCAGTCTGTGCTACAGAAATAAGGGTCCTTGGGCAAGACTCCTGACACTATGTTCGCCTACATGTAATACTAATAACCTTGTAAGTTGCTCTGGATAGTGTCTGCCAAATGCCGTAAATGTAAGACTGCTTGGGTGTTAATTTACGCTGTAATAGTGAAAGTGAACTATTTGCCTATTGTGCTTGCACACATTGGAATGTGACCTCTGCATTTAACCTATCCATGCAGTGAAACACACACACACAGTGAACACTAGGGGACAGTAAACACACTTGCCTGGAGCAGGGGGCAGTCCCAAACCACAGCACCCAGAGAGCAGTTGAGGGAGATAGGTACCTTGCTCAAGGGCACTTTAGTCATATCTTGTCCTGTGTGGGGATCAAACCTGAGACCTTCCGGTTTCCTTACCACTAGGCCATGGTCATACAGTATTAAGTTGCATACAGTACATGGTGTACAGTGCAGAGGTCTGTGACCTAAGTTAGTCTGACTGACTGTGCTTGCATAAAAGTGCAATTAACGTCCATTAGCATGTGCATGTGCATGCAAATGACATCAGCTCTGACAGCGGCAGTGGTAATTGATTAAACCAGTAGTTTTAGCTAGTCTGCCCGTTAACATAATATTGCACTGTTGTGTGATTGCCACTGAGATATTATATCAGCTAGAGGCAGCAATAGGCTTGTGTTTAAGGTACCAGCCTTGTGATCAGAAGGTTCCCAGTTTGATTCCTGCACTGACAATATGCGACTAAAGTGCCTTAGAGCAAGGCACCTGACCCCCAACCATTCCCTGGGTGCCATGGATAGGATTGGCCACCGCTCTGGGCACGTGTGTGTTTACTAGTGTGTGTGTTTCACTGCATGGATGGGTTAAATGTGGAGGTTAAATTCCTTTGTGTGCAAGTACAGTGGCCAATGAGTCACTTCACTTCACAAAAAAAAAAAAAAAGATCTCTTTTGTGGGACTTTTCAAGTGCTCTTGTGGACCCCCTGGTGGCCATGGGAGCCCCAAACAGGTGCTTAGTTTACTGCTGCATATATTCCTTTTCATTATTACTGTTATATATTGTTACCATAGAAATAATAAAAGTGCATTATTATAACCCTATAATTTAAATCGCAGCTGGCACTACTGTCCAGGCTGTTATGTTACAAAATTAATCTGATCGATGAATGAAATCAGATTTGAGAATTCAGCAGAGCTGTGGTATAAAACCCTATTAAAGTGGTATTAAATTTTCAGGGTGACATCTGTTATACAATTCAAATCTGTGATTTAAATGAATTTTGATCATCTTTAATAAGATTATATGTTATGTTAGACCACAGCACTCTCGAATTCTCAAATTTCTATAACCTGACAGCTCTGACAGACAGTAATGGCAGATTCTGAGGATGGGTACATAAATTAACCTGATGGTCCACATGGGTTAAATACAAATATGTTATAATAAGAGAAGACAAATACATATAGCTTATTTTCAACTGTCCGAACCCTGATGAAAGAGAATAAGAGGAAAAAATCTATGATGATAAAAGCAGGTTTCTTGTAATTGAACCCCGGAATAAATATTAAAGATACATACTATTCTCTATGATGCAATACTGTAAGTTGTCCTGTGACAAAGATATTATGACACAGCTCATTAAGACACAACTCCAAAGAAACTATTAATAAAAAGTTGATGATTGTTACACTTATCTTATTTTGCTGCCTGCGGTGACACTTCCCTTCCCTGTGGCTCTTGACATTCCTTGAGAGAGAGAGAGAGAGAGAGAGAGAGAGAGACAGAGAGACAGAGAGAGAGAGAGAGAGAGAGAGAGAGACTTTGCTGCCTCTTTAATAAAAAATATTTGTATCCTTGTGGGGATTTTTGGTCCTGACCAAAATAAACACATTGCCAGCCCCTGCTCTCAGGACCCCCAAGGGGATACGAAGAGCAGCCAAATGGCTTGATTTTTGGTCATCCTCACAGATCTGCTCTCTCTCTTATTCACATTAAATTATTGTATTTGATCAGGGTTGACTCACAGTTTGATTTTGCAAAACTAAATCAATGTTAACATCACAACATTGTTTCAATGTGTTTTATGCTGAAAATATTGAATATTGTGTTGGAATTGCAACATTGATTTAGAAGTATTTTGTTTACCCTTTCACAACTATTTAACGATGAACATTGTTTCAACACTGAAACAACAACTGACATTATTTCAACCACATTTCAGTGTTGAAGGCTCTTCATGTGCCAGCTGGGGTTTTAAACACTATGCTACAAATGCTTGTACTGGATAATAGAATGGGTTTTAATTCATAGAAACAATTCTAATGTAAACAGATCACTGTTCATACATCAAAAAATATAAAAAAATTCTAAAACATAAAACATTCACATTCATGTGGTAAACACGTCTTGTATTACACAGACAATAAACTACACTGAGGAAATTGTAAACATCATCCAGTGATCTAATAATTTAGATCCTGGTAATTACTAATACAGATATTGTATAATACAGACAGATTGTTAATGTCAACGATATAAATGTCCATTTCCTGAAATAACAGAAGTAACTGTTATATTTTAGTGGTAAGCAAATTCCAAAGTCTGCTTATCCATTACAAAATCAGGTGGTGAGCTTAAATGAGAACATATTTTAAATTCCACACATTTCAAATAAAGGTATTTTGATTGAAACAGACACCAAATGCTGAAGCCAGTATGTGTTGCCATTACTATAAGTTCTGTAATACTGACCTCTGCACAATGCCAATGTCATTTTTGGGGCACCACAGCAGTGCAGTGGGTAGATCGGCTATCTTATGGAATTCCCAATTACCAAATTCCCAGCTGCTTCCAATTTTCGAGTGTGTGGACAGTTGAACGTTTTCATCTATTGATGTGTTTCAGAGGACCAAAAAATTTATTATTTTAATAAATTGTCCATGTTGACATATATGGGAAGTCAGGGAGGGAATGAAGTCTACATTCACCCGTCTTCCCCCACAGCACAGCAGGCCATCTGACATTCCTGCCTTTTTTTATTTTATTCTAATTAAAACAAATAAATGTAAAAAGTATTTCTAGTTGTCTCATTCTATATTTTCATTCTCATTCATAATATGACATACAGTGCTCTCACTGTATATTTCTTGTATGATTGTATTAATGGGGCAGCCATGGCCTAGTGGTTAGGGAACCGGTCTCTTGACCGGAAGGTTGTGGGTTCGATCCCCGCCCAGGGCAA
>JAOVVF010000017.1:10941361-10962006 GCA_028565595.1 Duopalatinus emarginatus | reverse complement strand
AGTGTGTTCACTGCCCCCTAGTGATCACTGGTGTGTGCGTATGTTTCACTGCACGGATGGGTTAAATGTGGAGGTCAGTAGGCAAATAGTGCACGTTCACTTTCACTTCACTTTCACTTAAGTAATTGAACGTAGAGCAGCATGTGGTGGGTAGTGCTGTTGCCTCACAGCCCAAAGGATTCCCTAGTTTGATTCCCTTGGTCTTCTCTATGTGTGTGGAAATCCTCCCACAGTCCAAAGACATGCTGTGAGGAAAATTGGAGATACTAAACTGTCCTTGGGTGTGAATGTGTCTCTCTGTCTGTTGTCTCTGTTCTGCGATGAACTGAGGACCTGTCAGGGATGCCATAGGCTTGTGGTTGAGGATAGTCTCCAGCACTTCATGTGACCCACATTATCTAAGCTGACTCAATTATGTTCAACATAAAAAAAATATAATTTTTTTATATAAATTGTATAATATACAGTATTTAATAATGTATATAACTAGCTTTCATGTATCTTACAGTTAGCTATTTTTTAGTTTCTTGGACAGTAGTATCCTGTAACATTATAGTTTTGAAATCTCCACACAGGCTTGTAATAACATGCCACAGTGCTAATGATTGCCATGTGATGGAGTCAAATGCAACTTTAGCTTGGAATTTATTTAGAAACTGGCAAACAAAATGTGATGCAAAATTCATAATCAGAAAAAGGAAAAAAAGGTCAGGTGTTTAGTGAACAGTGACACAATGGCAAAATCCCAAAATTTGGTAAATAAATGAATCAAAGGCTTGGTAAGGTATGGCACACTGAATATTACTTCACAATAATGTCAAAGTTGAGTATGATAAGGATTGGAAACAACAATGCATACTCAGGTGAGTGTAAAAGGGTCTTCTAGGAAGTGGTTCCATTTGAACCTCCTCAATGCCACCTTGCTTTCAGTGCAAACTCATGTTTATACCAAAAGACATAGTTCTTGGCTCCTGAGTTCCTAGACCAGCAAACCTCCATGTGGACACTGTGGATTTCATGGAAAACAGACAGGAATAGATGGATGGGGTGGGTGTATGAGGGGTATGTGCACAATAAACATAGTATAATGATGCCCTGACATAAATACCCCAGCCTTGATTGGAACCACAGCTTGCTACACCTGTGTTGTCCTGTATTGGTTTCTTTTACCTGTAATTTGACATTCTGGTGCAACAGAAAAACATCTGCACTATCATCATCCTTACCATGCTCTCGACAGCTATCCATGGTAATGAGCTAAGGAAGCAAATATTGGCTGTCTAGGTCAGAGGGTTGACATACTAACGTTGACATATCAATAAGCCGGTGCATTCATAAAGGAGAAGAGGGCTCTTCCTCCGAGTTTGTTATGCTGCCTTGTGATGGAGCATGAACAGCAGTTTGAAAAGATGCATTTGGCTGGCTTCGTCTCAGGAGAAGCCTGGGCCCTCACTTGGGAAAACAGCAAAAAAATTCCAGGGTATTTTTTTTTTTGAAACCTGATTTCCATGAATCTTACTCACTAATCATATTAGACTTTGGCATGGTTTGCCAAAACCATGGTTTGACTCTTTGTTGCATTTAATTATTTTAAATGTATTTATTTATTTATTTTTGGAAAATATAACAAGATTTAGAGGGAATATTTTTAGAAGATTAAACTTCACCCCACCTTCTCTCGTAGAATTTCAAAAAACTCCAAGGCTGTTTCTGGTATAGCTTGTAGTGGCACCGCCATGTTATGATGTTTCCTTTAATCTGACACCTATCTGTAAGTAACAAAAAGCATAATAATGACTGTAAAAAAAATGTGTGTGTGTGTGTGTGTGTGTTTTTAACTAAATACTTTATTTGTAGTGTTATAATACACCATATTATTTTTATTATTACAACATGATATGGTATGTTTTCTAACAGTAACCATTTTGTGTGAGACAGATTGTCTAATTCATCTATAAATGAGTTGAGCAAATTCTGCGTAAATGGGTAAGAGAAGAAGATACTGGATTCAGCAACAAATTTAGGCTATCCAGGGCATGAACTGGACATGACATATCAATTTCTCTAGAGTAAATCTGCAAAGGATCTGTGTCAAAGTTAAGTAGTTTGACTGTTTCCATTAGTCCAGTGCAATAACACAAGGATGATGTGAAACAGATAATTATGTCCCAGTGCAAAACTCTTTTCACTGGTGTGTGGATTGCCAGTGTGCTTCAAGACATTGTTTAGTAGTGGTAGTCTGTATGAATTAAATTGTATTCTGTCTTTTAATACATTCACACTGAGCTTTATTGTCAGGTCTATAATGATTGTATATGAATAACATTTCTTATAGTACAAGTCAGTAAAGTCCAGACATGTACAGAGTCTCTGTGTGTCAACCATTTGTAGGTGTTCCCCATTTGCAGCCATGGTTTGTAGAGAATCAGTCCTCATGTTTCTTGTCTTCCTCATAGGTGTGTCATATAGTTGATGTTTGGGTCAGGCTCCTCTGACTGCCAGTGTCCTTCATCACTATTGCTGCTGTATGGCTATTAGGACTCTGCTTCCCCACACAGTTACAGCGTAATGTCGTCAGACAGTTGTGCATCAGGTCACGGAAGAGGTGGCCAGCAAAGAACATGTAGATCCAGGGGTTACAGCAACTATTCAGGCTAGCCAGCAGCATGGCAATAATGAATGCCATTTCTAGGAGAAAATGATATAAAAATTGATTTTAGTACACACTGCAGTTGAGGAATAGTATTGGCTACACTGTCTGAGATCCAAATTAACATAAATTGCCATCTAAGATCCATAATCATACTCTGCCTGGCCAAAAAAAAGTTGCACATACTTATATTTTGTTGGACAGACTTTGGCTTTGGTTACAGTGCACATTACTGTGGCTTTGTTTTAACAAACCAGTTATCATTTCTGTCATTTCATTCCAAGTTACATTAACTTTTGGCTGAGATCTTGTTGGTGACGTGAGAGTTGCACCACTCTGTAAAGTCTTCTACATTAAATTCCAATGACCTTTAAGATTAGGATTCTGTGGGTGCCAATTTACACACAAAAATGATTACTCATGGTCCCCAAGTCACTCTTTTACTATTTGAGTCTGATAAATCTCACAAATGTTGTCCTGGAATATGCCTGTGCCATCAGAGAAAAAACATATTGATGGGATAACCTCGACATTCATAACCTTCAGATACTCAGCTGATTTTATTATATTGCCACATAATTTTGCTGAACGTTGACCTGCCCAATTAAATCAACCTTAGATCATAAAACTCCCTCCAGAGACTTTAGTGTTTTTGGACATGCAGAGTATATTAATAAATAATATTTTTTTAATTATAATAAATAATATATATATTTTTTAATAAAATTTATTTATTTAAAATAAATATTATTTTAAATAATAAAATTGCTGCCATGTCACTTTTAATTACAATTACAAATGCAATTACAATTACAATTTTATTATACACATGTTTTGGAATCTTATCTTATTATTAAATTGTATAGCAAATTAATTATCTAGCCAGATCTATTATGTATGTTCCTGTAAACAGGATTAGAGGATTATCTAATAATTATCTAATAATGTGATCAGAATAACTTATTTCTGTAAAATATTGATTAAGCCTAATAATATGTAAAACAATAAAAATACCTATTACCTGCTAGTGCTATTAAAGTGTAATGTTAAAGTGTTCTAATACATTTTTTCATCACATATCAGGTCAGTGCTCAAGGGCCTGTGACTGATAAGTGGAAATACTCTAGGATTTCATTTTACAAACAGCACTTGAATAAGAGCCACTAAATGGAGTCACAATCTAAACTGAATGAATAAGTCATTTCTAGGTGTCATTTGCTGTTTATGGCTAATGTCCTGCAGCAAGGGTATGCTGCAATTCTAACTTGTAATGTACAGTATTTAAAGGCCTCACAAATGAAACCTAATGAAACTAACTATCACCATCATACAACCATTTCCACATTATTCTTCCTGTCAGACTTTTTGACAGTTTTCTATGACTATAGCCTGTCCTATAGGTATTTCCTCTCCTGCATAGCTGGGCATAGCCCTCTGGCATCGTCATTACCTTGGGTAGTGTATTTTTTTTATATGACAATTTTTTTTTCATATGGTTTGCTATGAAATCTCTACAAGCTTGCACTTGTATTTGTATTTGTATTGTATTTGTACTCCTTACTCAGTAAACAGCACTTATAAATCATCTGTTAATTTGTTCCTTTACATTCCTCTTGACTACAGATTTTGGGGCTGATGGATGTTAATAACGTTAAACAAAATGAAGGAGGTTATTACAATTGCCTTATGTTGTACGCTAGTGAATCTGGCGACTTATTTCAAATAAGAAAACGAGTCTCGAAAAGTCTTGCAAATCGCTTTGAGTGGTTTTAGACCATCATCCCAGCGAATAGCACAAAGCCATCTATTCTCAAAAGCACATCGGTGGGAAATAAGTTAAAGCTTAAGTATGATTATTTGCTTGAACTGTTTGTGCGCTTAGCTGCAGCAGTAATTATGTACATACATACGTACATACATACATACATACATCACCGTCATCGCTTCGCAATGGTTGGCTGCACAGATGAATCAGGCATTTGCCGTACTCATGGTGCTCTATGGGGATAGATAAACTGACTGAGCATCCCAATCTCTTGTCAGTGGACACATTCACACACACACACACACTCACGCACACACTCACACCTACAGGCAATTTAGAGGCAGCAGTGATTATCTGGAGCAGATATCGCACTGGAAATTTTAAAATGCTTTGGTAGCTCAGCAGTTAAAACATTACACTAGAGATTAGAAAACTGTATGTTCAAATCTCAGCCCTGCCGAGCTGTCTTGAAGAAGGCCCTTATCCCTTAACTGTGTAAAATGCAACATGCCATATATATAAATGTATGACTTCACACCTAACACATTTACATTTAGATAGCAGCTCCCTTATCATATTTTTATTACAGGTGTTATTATCATATACACCTACTGACATTCCAAAATCATGGGCATGTAATATGAAGTTGGTCTCCTTTTGCTGTTTAACATGCTTTCCACTAGATTGTGGAACGTGACTGTCTGGATTTGTGTCTAATTTAGCCCCAAGAGCATAGCAAGTTTAGACATTGATGTTGGGTAAAAAAAAATGCTTTACTCATAGTGAACAGCTTATCAAAAGGTGTTTGTGATTGAGTGGGATTGAGGTCAGGGTTTTGTGCTCTTCCATACCAACCTTTGCCAGTCATGTTTGTGGCATGAAAGCATTCATCAGCATGAGGCAAAATTCACTGAAAATGGTAACTACCCCATCACCCCATCCTGTGACAGTTATTATTATGCCTGCCAATTAGATTCAAACAGGCTTTCATGCACCATGCTGGCATCTCATGAGAATGCTGGGACTGATGATGGAACCTGCAGCATTAATGCCCTTAGGCTTGCTAGCGGCTTTTCAGCCTATGGCTTGGCCCGAAGCATGTGTAAATATGTCCTTTTAGTGAGAGGAGCCCAAACATCACTCTACTGGAGACACAGATCTTTCATAACAAAGTAAGTGCTGTGAGAGAGAAATGATTACCATGATGTATCCCTCACAAGCTGGGTAGCAGTGTGGTGCCACAACTCATCAACCAACTGTTTGGTCTGGTCAAGTTATGTTTTCTTTTCTAATCTCTGATTCTACTCACATTTTTCAGAATTTACAAATTAGTCCATAAAAATCAATTTGTAGCCAATGAGACGGCTAACAAGATCTTGCTTTCCACCAATGCTGTGGAGTCATCCAGGCGGCCTCCTCCCCATGCAGACTAAATGGACAGATCACCTTTGTATCTGGGTCTGGCTCCTTGGACTGAAACATGCTTACACAAGGGCTCCAAGAATTGCTCTCAGGACATCAAGATATTTTTTCTAGGGACTGCTAGACAGTGGTTCCCAATCTGTGTTAAATACTGTATGTAAAACATCATAAAACATGTTTACTCCATGGCATATATGGATTTATAATGGTGTATAATCAGTGGTAAATAAGCTAGAAGTTAAGCTTAAGTTAGGAATTTTGTAGCTTTTAACAAGAAGAGCATTCTCTTAAAGACCATAAACACGACTAGGCTGGAAGGCCTGAGTGAAGATTTCTGTTTTGTTTTGATGACTACTGGTTTCAATTCATTAAGTATTGTTGGTCCAAATAATCTGTCTTCTCTTTTGTTTAAAAACATAGAGGAACAACAGAGATAAGAACCAGTAGCTTTCCCTCCATTAGTGCTTTTTTGCTGCCATATTTTTATAGAGTTATAGAACACTCTATCACATCTAACATTATCTGTTTATTGACCACCAGATGGCCCTTTATATATTATCTCATTCATGATGGTAGTCAATGATGAAAGTAAATGCTAGTTTATCTGTAAATTCCATGTAGGTATTATAAGTCAGAATACATTACCCCAGGATTAATTAAGTTTGACTGCCTCCCTATTAATTGCCATTGAGTCAGCATGACTTATCCTTAGTGATGATCAGATGTGTCAGGTCTACTTAGAATCCCAACAATATCTTTTAATTAAGCTGGTGGAAAATTATTTTCTTTGACTAGTATTTCAGTGACTATTACACATTCTAGTTTTTTTAGAGTGCTTGAAATCCCTCTTCTGTCTTCATTTTCTTCTTCTTCTTCTTCTTCTTCTTCTTCTTCTTAAGCACATTTATGCAATTAATACAGCCCAAATCGCTTAACATACAGACTTCTGTTACATAGATAATCATGACGAGACCCATGAAATGTTATTTTGGTGTTGGTTTTTTAAAAAAATTAGAGTTTAAAATTTTTACATTTCCAACAGAAATGAATGGGGGAGTTTTTTCGAACTGCTGTAACGTTGTCGTTTTTCAAGATAAAGCCATGAAAATCGACAGTCTCAGACCCGAGGCCACCTGGGCTTGTCTACTCAAATTACAAACAGATTGGACTCATCCTTCTCTTTTTATCAATCTTTTATTTTCACTCCATTTATTTCTATTGGGGGCAGCTAGAGTGGGTGATCTTCACTGTAAGTTAATATGGTCTCTCATATGGTCTCTTCGGTAAAGTGATAGTTTAAAGCTTTTCCAAGTTATAAGCATTTGTTCAGATTGTGTACATAGGCACAAACTGTGCTTTGCTACAAACAGGCACATATTAACAAGAGTGAGTGACAGTGACTCTCTGACACACACACAAGGGGCAGAGTCTTACAGACAGGGGGATCTGTATATCAATAAATAAATACATAAATCAATAACAGTAGTATTTAGGCCTGTGTGTAAAAAGACTATAATTATATGGACAGTAGTTCTTCTCTCTGTCTTGACTAGCCTGTGTCCCTCTCTCCAACACACACACACACACACACACACACACACACACACACAAGCATGGACACATAAAAACAAACACACACACACCATGGTATTAGGCATAATCTTGGCCCCAACAGGGCACACGTGTCCAAGCACGCTTGTAGTTAATTCAGGTAATGCACATCTAGTTAGAGTGCTTGAAAAAGCAACTGTATGCTTAGCTTATGTGTCATGTCCATAAAGATACATAAATGAGAGAAATTATGGTGCAACAGAAAAGCTTACACACTATCATCCAGAAAATCAAGATTTTAAATCTTGGGTGATGTTACAGCCATCCGAAGGATGTAAGTGATGGCCTTCGCCCTCCCTGGTTGGTAGTTGTCGCATGACAGGGGAGAAGTGTCCTGGAGGAATGTTGTTCTGTTTTACTGTGTACTGTACTGTACACTACTGTATATGGTTGAAATGACTTGACTAACCAACGGAAATGACATTCGTAGTTACTATACCCTTGGGAGGAGTTCCACCATTTCCACCATTGTTTAAAGAGAGCAGTTAGGCCCTCCTTCCATTTTGCCAATCTTTCAGATCTACACTAATCCGACCGTTTTGTTGACAGCTATTATAATAGAATGCTAATAGAAAATATAAAATGTCCTATTCTCCATGACTCAGAAGGGACAGAAAGCTTTATTTTATTTGTACGGACTATACAGTTTCATCAGAAGAGGCCACTGATAGCCTTTAACAGTCTGGTCTAAATCAGATGGATAATATTAGGGTGAGATTTAGGTGCATTCAGTTTACTCAGTCTTCCATTTTAAACTCAATAAATCAAACGAATGTGGGCAAAGCAAATAAGATCTGCTGCATAGATACAATGCAATTTCCTGTTAATTTGCCTTAATGTTTTCTGAAATCATTGGAGAATCTTTGCAGAGAGGACAGAATGTTCTCGACCATCATACAGATTCCATCATTTTAGCACAGCAAGTATAACTATGCACAATCTCCTAGCCAATAAGACATTATTGATATTCATAATCTTGCTGCAATATACAGTAGAGGAATCCGTTTTATGTCATGCCACATTTACAGTGGATGTTCAAAGAGATCAGACCTGGAGACCTGGAGTTTAAATTCACTTTTCATTCTTAAATCTATTCAGCAGTTACCAGTTAACATAAGTTAAAATGAGTCAAATTAAGTCCTCAAACTGGCCTGTTGGGCCTATACACGGGTGTGTGTGTGTGTGTGTGTGTGTGTGTGTGTGTGTGTGTGTGTGTGTGTGTGTGTGTGTGTGAATATCCATGTTTGTATAGACATGGTGAGGGAGAAATATAATTATTACTTTCATAATATTTTCACTACAGATCAAGTCTCCATTATATAATTGTTTAAAAAATTGTTGTTTATATTTATTTATTTATTTATTTATTTGCTAGAATTAGGTTGACTACTGTTGTGTATCAAGGCATTTCTGTAAAAACTGAAAAATGCTGGGCATAAATTAAATGTTATATTATGAGTGATCAGGATGATGTGCACCCCCTCTGGCAAAGGTTTACAGTTTCGCCAATGCGACATACCTTCTCAGCCTGGTAATTTTGTGATGACTCAGTTCTGCTGTGTAAGAACGCTCAAACAGCCAACATATGACATATGATATTATAACCCCAGAGCTAAACACATAACATTTACTTTCTGAAACCACTTAGTAATAAATTACCCTCTCTTGGTGCCATAGGATCCCAAGCTGACCACATCTGCACGAAGAAGAATGGCGTCCAGCACACAACGTAGGCCAAGACGACAACAAAAGTCATTTTTACAGTCCTGATTTTTGCCTCAGAGATGAGTCTCACACTACTGACACTTGAAAGTGCTGCACCATCGGCCAGCTCCCCAGACAGTCTTAGTGGCTGATTCCTTCTGCACTTCAGCTTAAAGTTTTGCCAGATCTTAAAACTTGTAAGGCCATAACACACACTCAGAATGGTCACCGGTATGATGTAGATGGAGAGGCTTATCCATGTTATGTAGGCTTTAGCTCCCCATGGCTGGACAAAATCTCCCCAACAATCATACACTCCCTTGGCCACTTCTTTGAGGGAGAAGATGTATGTTTGTGGTAGGCTGAGCAGCAGGCTGAAGAGCCATGAGCCCAGTATGTACTCACGATCCTTTCTGCGCTGGAGCGAGCGAAGAGGCTGGCACACTGCGAGGCACCTGTCCACGGACATCAGCACGAGCAGGTAGGTGGAGGCAAACATTCCCACCACCTGCAGATACTTCACCAAGCGGCACAAGAAGTCAGGCCCATAAAAGCGGAACGTGATGTCCCAGATGAGCTGCGGCAGCACCTGGAAAATGGCCACGACCAGATCCGCGATGCTCAGGTGCTTCATGAAGAAATGCATGCGCGAGCGCGCGCGCTTGCTGGCGTGAAGCGCCGCCAGTACGCACAGATTCCCAGCCAGCGCGAGCAACAGCACCACAAACAACACGGCCACTTCCACCTTGGCCACCTCCTCGTTGCGCTTCAGAGGATTCACGGTTCGGTTTGCGGCTGCACTTTGGTTACTCGACTCACTCCACGATCTGTTCAGCAGGGATTCTTTCGGAAAGTTCTCCATTGCGTATTAGAAGCGACGCCGCGCGCACTGGCGCGAGCACCTTGCTCTTGATGTTCACGCGCTAAACTACAGTCCACCATCAGAGATCCTCGTGCGCTTTTTGAATGCCAGCGTTGCCAGTTAAACACCGGTTCTTCCCGAGCAGTGCGTGCGTTTTAGAAAAGGTCTGTAAGGGAACAATAAACAACAGTTAATAGGCATGCACAGAAAAGCAGAAAGGAAATAACAGCCTGGTTATCTCCAAACACATCAATGTTTTCAATGTTAAATTTCAGACCACTGCTTAATAAAACTAAACATCTTTAGTTTTCTCTAGAAGTGTAATAATTGTTACTAATCATTAAAGAAATACAAGTTTATTTAATTCTTATATTATAGAAGAATTGACATACATGCATACAAACCTGCATACATGTATGTATGTATGTATGTATGTATGTATGTATGTATGTATTTATGCATTCATACATACATGTATGAATGCATAAATACATACATACATATATGCATGCATACACACAATATTTTTCCTAAATAATTGATGCAATGAATTAACATTAAGAAACCTACCTGACATGGTCAGTGGCTATTGAAAGCTCGCGCTGTGTACTGTGTATGAAACCTCTTGAGTGGACTCAGTTTTATGCTGGCTGCATGTTCACGTTCCGGCCGGCAGATGGCACTAACATGACACTGTGTAATAGATTAGTAATGTTAAACTCATCTACGTGGCTCTGATTGATTTTCGTGTGTTCGTGTTTGGTGTCGACAGAGATAGAAGAGATTACTTTGCGATCAAGGTTCTGTGTGTGAACCATTAGTTATGTGAAAAACTAATTTAAATATTATACATAAAATATATATTTTTTAAATCTTCTATTTTTATGTGGCATCAACTGTGCATTGTTAACTAAAAATACCCATAACCTGAAAACTAATTGCATTCGCAGTATATCAGATTGCCCTCCAGCCAGCAGCTGCCTCAATGCCAAGTGTTTGATCGTTCAATATTTCCAAGTATGGTCAAGCTGAAGGTTCTTATACTCCAGTTTCACAGCCATCATGTTCAGCAGCAAATATAATAAGAAAGGACTAGAGCAGACATGTATGACTGTGTGACATAATGTCTCCCTTTGTGCTGCTGATTTTTTGTCTTAATCTAAAAATAATTGTGTGGGAAATGTACGACCATAAACTGCATCAAGGAGTAGCTGTCTGAAGATACTGATGTCACAGATTTTCATGAGTGTTTGGGCATAGTCACTTGCGAACCTAAGCACATCTACATGAGTCTTTGTTATGCACACTATAATATTATTATCATGATATACTACTGGTATATAATAAGAGCCTAATACTCTATAAAAGTATCAACTCTATCTAAAGCATTAACTCCACAAGACATCTGAAGGTGTACTGTGATATCTGTCAAAAAGACATTAGCAACAGATCCGACTATGGATATTCTGTGGATCAGACCAAATGGCCAAGGCCTCAGTAAGCCTTGGGTGTTCATGACCCTGCCTCTGGTACAGCTGTTGTCCTTCTTGGGACCACTTTTGGTAGGTATTAACCACCATATACTGGGATAAAGACCAGGATACATCTAGCCATGACAAGTGTCCTTGTCAAATCCTTACGCTTGCCCTTTTATCCTGCTTTCAACACATTAACCATGATATCTGATTGTTTCCCTGCTGCCCAATGTACTTTGAGGGATACCCTTATCAAGAGTTTAGTTCCTGGTACTGGTTCACTAGTTTTGTGGCTCAATATTTTGTGTTACCTACTGGTTTGTGTTTACTAGTTTCAATGGCAATGCTTTACAGTGTAAGAAACATTGTAACTGGTGTGTGAGCGTATACATTAACAGTAAGTAGAATGCACAGGAGGTTACATGTGTCACTGAAAAGGATAAATTGCTTGTGTGTTACTTTTTGTCCCCAGGCATAATTTTGTCAATAGAATAGAAATATAAATATTATACGCCAAAAAAAGAACATAAACAGGTATCCACTACTCCCACATGAAATCAAGAGGAAAGCAGCTGTGCCTAATTACATTATTATGTGTCTTGTGAATTGATGCAATTTAATGAAAGAACGCTGAGAGTATAAGGGACAAAATGAGATGAATTTGATGAAACGAATACACTCATAAAGATTACAGCAATGCCATGCAGTTTTTAAGTGGTCTAAATTATGGATCCTGATTTTGTTAGCAGTTAAGTCGCACATGTAAAAATGTCCTTCTGGAAATAAGACGTTTGCAAATATTTGGATTTAAAATTGTAGAACAATAGAAGTGAAAGTATTAAACAATAATAGTTTTAATACTGTGCAATTTGTATTAAAATATTTCTAAAGGCTATGAAAAGGATTGGCTAATGACCATTATACCACAGTTAGTTCTGACCCTGCAATCTGACTGGCCGTTCCATAAGTGTGATTATTACACTATTATGGCACTGGGACCGAAGCTCCCCAAATATCACAGCGTCACATACACACGTAACCCTAGCAATGACACCAGCATTTATAAGCCAAACGCAGCCATAAACAAACCAGCAACATCTGACAAAATAATGTATAGCAAGTTCATGATTCCTATTTTATGAATGGATGTATTTGTGTTTATTATATTTATAATAAGTACTTGGTAGTTAATGATGCTCCTGAACTGTTATAGTCTGATGTTTCAGCAGCAGGCCATTTAGACATAACTATAACACTAACATCGTGCCTGCTAACATCAGCCATCCACCAATACCCCCCCCCCCTCTCAGCCAATCACTCTGAGCTAATGTAAAAAAGTTAGCTCCCACCTTACTTAAAGGCCATTTAAACTTTATTCTTGCAAAAAAAAAAAAAGATCAGATCTTAAAAAACAGTGTTTAAATATCACTAACAATGTTTGCATATGTAAAATGTAAATTTTATGTGTGTATACATGTAAATGTAATTATGTGTGTAGAAAACTGCATGGAACACATAGTTTTGTTTTGTTTTTCGTTCTACAATGAATATTTTGAACTGTGGTATAATCTCAATAATACGCTCAAGGTTCGTGCTATATCGTGAGATATTGGCACTGGTGTACTGATCTATGGCAGTCATGCCTACGACCGCAGAACCAAGTGCCAATATCTCACAATATAGCACTCCCTCTCGTGTATTATTGCTTAATTATAACTGTTTATTAGGCAAGGGGCTGGGAATGGGTGTAATTAGAAGGTAGCATGCTGGGGTGGCCATATTTGATGGCCAATGGGAGTTCAAGGAGGGTCTTGGTTTAGCTGTGGCTTTTGTGTGGAACTGACAATTAGTAGTAGGCTGTAGTAGAAAAGTATGCTTAAAAACACAGAGGTAGTGAAGTCAGTGTTTTAAACTATAAAAATATTAAATATCATACATGCACATTTAGGAGAGCAGTTTCACTTCATAAAGCTACTGAATTGTATAAGTCACAAACAATGTTTCCTAATTTCATTTCATCTGGACCACAAATAAGAGGCTGCAACAGCATTGCAGATCATTTTTGATGAAAACACTCCACTTCAGCGTTTTCCACTGAGCTTTATGCTTCCACTGTCCATATGCTGTGTATTTAAAAATATACTTTCATTTGTTGAAACAGAAAATGGAAGTCATTGAGTTCCATTACTAAAAGCAAAACTGGTGCCTTAGAAATTAAGAGATGCCATTTTCTGTGCTTGCTCGTGGGTTTTATAAGAAGCACTGGAGCTAAGAGCACTCCAGCAGCACTGGAGTAATTGCTAATCAGCTGGAGGATTCAGACATACTCACCACCTCTCATCCCTTTTACACTGACTAAAACAGATGGTCAGATGGGGGATGGAGAGTGTTAACAAGAGAGCCCACAGCAGTGCTATAGCTTAAAATTTTTTGCTTGGACTGGAAAGCAGGGCTTGAAAATTATAAAAATAGTGAGATGAAAGTACATTGTAATGATGACATCTCAAAAAGTCTAATAAAATTTCTGAAAGTCAGTTTAAACCCTGCCAAGCCACAAGCTATTTAAGATGCTACAGTGACACTTTCTAATGGAGACAAACCTAACAAAAATGAACACCATTACAGAGCAATTTAATTATGTGCATGAATCAGTGGACAATATGCAAAGCTTTCAAGTCTTTGTTTATTTGTGAATTACAGGTTTTATCAGACTTCCATTTGTAATTTTTTTATATTATGTCTGATGGAATAGAATGGATAAAACATGGTGGAGTAAGACGTAATGCTGCATGGGTAATTAAATAAACTGATGTGCTTGGGTTCTTCAGGGGTAAAGGTAAAGTAGGTAAAGTCCAAGCTGCTGTACATGGTGTACATTTACATTCGACATTCACACATTCCTGGTATGTTTTTCTTGATTTACATTTTTCAAGTGCCTCATTTTTTACTACAATGATATAATAAATCATTAAAAAATAAAAATAAAAAATATTTATCAAACTACCTTTAAGATGCAACGCTTCTGACAATGAATCCTTGCAACTATGGTTAAATTTATACTATGGACTTTAGTTTCTAAACATCCATTAACAATTATTAGCAACAGGAGAAAAGGTGAAGATACTTTAAAGGAGATGGTGTAGGCCACAGGGCTGTCAGAGTAATATATTTATAAACATTAACTATTTGAATAGTGGTTAATTGTACTGGCTAGTTAGTTGTACTGCTTAACATTGATGATCCCTTCATGGATTTTATGAATGTGGATTGGTAAATAGTGTAAATAAATCAAATCTATTTTAATACAGTTCCTTGGCTTTATATAAAAGAGAAATTGTGGATTAATTAAGAAAACGTCTTTATTTTGAAAGATTATAAAATTCTAGACTGTATTACTGCATATTATTTTTTAGTCTAAACAAATATATTTATATATATATATATATTTTTTTTTTTTGACTCCTTTAACTTCCATTTGTGTTACCAATTAATGTGATGGTGGATCAGTATGTGTGTAAAAGTGTATAAAATGATTACGAAGTGGCATTACCTTAGGGAATGGCTTGGGAACACAACACCCGTGTAGGTTGTAAGGTGCTATCTTGTTAGTGAGGTTGAACACTGGCTAGCATGCTCATGGAAAGGCAACATGAATTATTGGAGCTGAAAATAAAAGCTGATAAAATTTTGGAAAAAAAAAAGTTCCAAAGTTATGCAGAAATTGAACATTCTTTGATTTACAGCGTCATGTGTATAATAGGAGTAGATCATAGAAAGCAGTACCACCAACAGTGGACAGTGCAGCAGCCAGCCATGGTCTGCCAGTGCACACTAAGATTGTGAGGCTGTTAACTGGACCCTAAAGGACTAGCAACATGTGGTGGTCTAATAAGTCATGGTACCATTTATCTTGCTGGGCTAGAGGGGGTCTTACATGATACTAGTTCCAGCCTCATGACTTTTGCCATGCTAGTGTAAAAATGTGGTGCAAGCATGGATTACAGAGATTTCAACTACTACAGAGGCTGATTTAACATGGCATATGTTTATTATGTCTGCCATTTACATGTGTAATGAGAAAGAGACGAAGCAGAGGCTGATTGAACATATGCCACCCTATCCTGTTGACAATGTCACTGAGTATTGTTTTTGTGGGTTTGCTGTTGTTTTCTTTGACCAACCTGTTTAATGTCCGGTTGATGTACTAATACTTTTATTGCTTCTCAATTTTCTCAGCTTCAAGGTGGCTTGTTTTTCTTCCATATACAGCTGTCTGGTCTCTGTGTTAACACCAAATGCAACCCAGGGTTGAAACCCAGTGAAACCCAGTGCTATAACCCATTCAGTGCTATAAATTATTTTAATCTAACATTACATGAATCTAACAATGCACATCTGAGAAACAAGAAGCACCTAAAAATGTTCCTAGATTACTCATCACTTTTCAACAACAAATGAATTGGACCGATACTTTCTAAACAGGCTGAACACTTGTTGGCTGAATAATTAGTGTGAAATTCCTGTATACTCCAAATTTCAGCTTAGTTTGGACACTTAGGGGATTTATATTAGACCCCACTCTCTTCTTCTCTTGTCCCCTGTTGTTAGCCCTGGAGCACCCCTGCTGTCCCAACGAGCTGTTCAGACAAGTATTTGAGCAATTACAAATTACTCGGGTAACATTTTGCGTCTCCTCTCTGATTGAGGTCATGTAAAGCTTGTTGTCATGGTAACATGTACTTTACACGTGCGTTATATTGGATGGATTACTTGTAGTGTGCATGTAAATGATGATTTTAATCAGATTGTTGAGTAGAGTTTACATATAAACACCTCAATCTGAATCTGTAATCAGAATAAATTAAATCGGATTGGAGAAAATCTTTGCATGTAAACATACCTAATGAGAGCATATTCATATTCAGCCAAGATGGGAAAGCTGAGGACAAAATCACTAACATGACTGGAACATGATAACAAACAAGTAACATAAGCATTACTGTTAGAATCACAGTCTAACACATGGAATCCTTGGCAAACACAGAGGGTTGAAATCAGGAGTGTCAAAAACAATTTCTGCCTAGACCACATCTGCATTTCTGCAAGCCATTTGTAGGTTCCAAAATAAAAGATTTTATGTCTTTAACCTATTATTATACGTACATATAAGTACATCTATTCTCTAACCTAATTGTGGTTGTAAGTCAGTTTACCATAATATGTTTTTTATATGTTTTTTCATAATGACATAATAATGTGTAGTATATACACAGCATAAGCAGCAGTTTAAAAATTACATGAAAATGAGGATTTCCCCTTAATCTGTCACGAATGCACCTGGAGGTCATGTGAGGACCCGCCCTCTCTTACGTGTCTCCAGGCACACACCTGAGTCATGTCACCGCTATGATTTAACAGGCTATTTAAGCCTGGTGTTGCAGCATGTTTTGTTTAATAAAGACTTTATTCTCTGCGCTACGTCCTTTCACCTTGTGTCGTGAGTTTAATGTACACTCACTGCACCCGATGATCGAGTTAAAGTTCAAGTAGTTTTTATTGTGTTCAGTCCAGTCACTGATGTGTCTGTTTGTTCATACCAGGTTATTGAGGAGTCTGATAGCTTGTGAAAAGAAACTGTTGCACAGTCTGGATGTGAGGATGCTTCGCTACCTTTTTCCAGGTAGTAGGAGAGTGAAGAGTGTGTGAGGGGTATGAGTGGTCATCGAAAAATCTGGTTGCTTTGCAGATGCAGCATGTAGTGTTAATGCCTGTGATGGTGGAGAGAGAGACACTGATGATCTTCTCAGCTCGCTGCAGGGACTTGTGGTCCGATATGGTAGCAGGCAGTGATGCAGCTGCTCAGGATGTTCCCGAAGTATCCTTTGTAGAATGTGGTGAGGATGGGAGATGGTAGATGTGCCTTCTTCAGCCTTCACAGAAAGTAGAGATGCTGCTGAGCTTTCTTGGCTAGAGCCATCAATGTTTAGTGGAGAGTGATTGTGCCTTTTCCTTCTGAGGTCAAAACCATCTCTTTGGTCTTGTCTACATTCAGAGACAGGTTGTTGGTTCTATACCAGTCTTTTAACCGTTACACTTCTTCTCTGTATGCCGACACGTCATTCTTGCTGATGAGAGCCACCACAGTCATCCGCAAACTTGATGATATGATTCAAGCTGAGTTGTAGGTCAGCAAGGTGAACAGCAATGGACTGTGCACACAGCCTTGGGGAACCCCAGTGCTCAGCGTGGTGGTGCTGTAGGTGTTTCATCCAATCTGGACTGACTGAGGTCTATCAGTCAAAAAGTCCAGGATCCATTACAGAGTAAAGTGTTTAGGCCCAGTAGGTTCAGCTTTCCAATCAGGTGCTGAGGAATGATTGTGTTGAATGCTGAACTAAAGTCTATGAACAACATTCCAACATAAGTTTCTTTTTATTATCCAGGTGTATGAGCACCAGGTAAAGGGTAGTGGATATTTCATCGTCCATTGAGCAGTTTGAATAGTATGCAAACTGCAGGGGATCTAGTGAAGGAGGCAGGAGGGTCTTGATGTGCCTCATGACAAGCACTTCATGATGATGGGTATGAGTGCAACAGGACATTAGTCATTGAGGCAGGACACTGAAGACTTCTTTATTACAGTAATAATGGTGGTTGTCTTGAGACATGTTGGGATGGTGGCACAGCTCAGGGAGATATTAAGGATGTCGGTGAAGACATCTGTCAGCTGCTCTGAACATTCTCCGAGCACTCTACCAGGAATGTTGTCTGGTCCAGCTGCTGTGAGGCACAACACCTGGTTGCCTGGAGGAGGAGTGGTCTTCCTCGCTGCCATGCCGTTTTTTGTCTCTGAACATAGAAGTCGTTTAGCACATCTGGAAGGGAGGCATAACTGTCGCAGGCAGTTGCTGTTGTTCTGTGTGCCATGCCACATGTGGCCTGTGTCACTGCTGTCTCTGAAGATGCTATGGATGCTCTGACCATGTGTATGCTTTGCCTCTCTGATGGTCTGGTACAGTTTGGCCCTTAAGAGTCTCAAGCCTTCAGCAGAGCACACACCTCTGCAGTCATCTACGCCCTTTGAATGGGACATGTGGTGATGGTCTTAGAGTTACATCATCTATACACTTGCTGATGTAGCTGGTCACAGATGACATGTAATCCTCCAAGACTGTGGTGTTGCTAGTCAGTGTGCTCAAAACAATCCTAAAGAGCAGAGATGGCTCCTGGTGGCCAGGTTCTCATGTGCTTCAGAACCGGTTTTGATTGTCATTGATAGATGACCCTTTCTGCGCCATAGTCTCTAATGACCTGAAGTAACCAATGACTGTATACTGGCTCCATACTAGAATACTGTCTGAATACTAGAATATATGTAGGACATGGCGGAAAGGGCTTTCATGCACCTACACAAACAGACTTTAAAATGTTAAAGTGCAATAAAAAAATGTAACCATTAACAAATTGAAAAAAAAAAGATTTTAGCTGTGCTGTATATGGCTTTACCTCATACACATGTGATTGGATTCTACCTGTGCAGTTGAAATGTCACATGACTTAAATAAACCTGTTCCTGGATGGTCCCAGTGTGAGAATACACCTAAACAAATAACATCATGAAGACCCAAAAGCTGTCAAAACAAGTCTAAGACAAATTTCCTTAAAACTGTCAAACAAATTTTGGAATAAAAAAAATTACAAACTGAAATGTAAATGGCAAAACATCCTGAAATCCATTAAAAACTGTATGGCACAGTTGTGCCTAGGGGTAATTTCAGCTACCTGGTAGGAATGGTGTTAGTCAGAGAAGCAGCTAAGTTCTGGAGATATCCACAGTTAGGATGGGAGAAGTTGTGCAAAGCCCAGACACTAGACAAAGCCAGGCTTTATGTAAGAGTAGAAGCCATAGGAATTCCCTTATGAAGCCATACGAAATTCAACAATGTGGAAATTGTTCTGTACTCTGGTGAGACCAAACATGAACATCTTACCTTGTCACAATGTGCTAGGTAAAACAAAAGCTAAAGGCAGAAACTAAACACTGCTTATCACAATGAGAATAACATCACTACATTGTAGCACGATGGTGGCAACATGCTGAGAGCTAAATTGTTTTCTTTTATGAATAATGCCATCCTTACACAGTGGTGGACGAAGTACCCAAATTGAATTTACCTTCAAATGTACTTAAGTATCAAAAGTAAAGTATTATGATTTAAAATGGCTCTAATGTCATCTTATCATTTTTGTAACAAGACTCTTTATTGACTCATTTTATGTAAAAAGTCACTCTTGGTTACCAATATTTCAATACAATGTCATTAATTAGTCTGACACTGAGATCTATTAAAAGTATCATAAAGCTTAAAACACTGAAGGTAAACTTTGTCTATTAGGTAGAACCAAATGGCTATGAAATTATGTTTTGGATTAAGATTTACTGGCAACTTAGTTACAAGTTTAGGTTTAATTAAAAGAAAAAAAATTTTCTCTGCAAAAAAGGAAACATTTAAAGCATTAACCACATATCTATCACTCTCCCACTTTCTGATAAATAAAATATCCTATCCATGCAACAGGTGTTTTAGGTCACAGTTTAAAAAAATGAACAGTAAACTTTGAGAATAAAGTAGTTATATTTAAAGTCGTATTGAGAATAAAGTTGTAATATTATAAAGATCAAAGTCATAATATTTTAAAATAAAATAAATATTTCGAGAAGAAAAATCATACTATATGGATAACAAAGTCAAAGTTATTAAAACATTTTATAACAGCCAGTTTAGAGAAGGTCTGAGAGGAAGCATCATCCCTAATATTAACATGAGGAGGCTGTTTATCTTCCTTTACAAAACCTTTACAAAAACTTTAATCTTATGACTTTATTCTCAAATTATAATACTAATATTTACTGCTGAAATATTAGGCTAGCAAAGGCTAAAGAACAGTCTTTAGATGCTGAAATCATATGCATATCACTAATTTGATTGTGCATTACCAATGATCAGTAGCTTACTAACTAGCCATACATACAATGATCATTTTAATCTATTTTAACAATACATGCATACAAAAAAAAAATCGGGCTGCTGTTAGAGTAACTTACTAACAGAAAATGTGTTTCCTTAGATTGGACGGGGAGTTCTTGTAAGCACA